>CM030186.1:14851421-14871421 GCA_017639675.1 Aplochiton taeniatus
CCCACGTCTCTTTGCCCACCCTGTTAGCCTGCTGACCAATGGCAGAGTCACGGTGCAGCACAGGTAACCAGCATGGTGTGTGTCTCTATGGCGACAGAGCAGCTAAGCCTGTAGACTTGGAAGTGTGTGTCACTAACCCCTCTGTGTCGTCTGCCCCCCCCCCCATCTAAACCGCCCCCCCTCTCGCCTTCCTTTTCGCGCTATGGAAACGGGCTGAGCGGGGCGGGGGGGGGGGGCTACCTGAGGCCGTGACACCCGCCCAGGGTGAGATCGGGGGAGAAAGGCCTGCCCCGCCGGGGCCGGGCAGTTGGAGAGGAGGTGCACGGCACCCCCAGACTGAACCCAGTTGCTAATCAACCTTATGGCGACGTCTCTCTCCCAGAATGCCGTAGGGCAGGGGGAGGACGGTGCTTGAATTCGTAAAGCAGCGTCTCCCGTGCTTTTCCGTGCGTGCTGGAAGGCCAGGGGGAGGGGGGGGAGGCGGGGCGCCGAGCCGGAGGAAAGCCCGGCCAGACCGGGCCCGTGTCCCGACGTACCCCCGGACCCTTTTAGTTTACAAACTGTACGGCGGTAAATCATCCAGAAGCGAGACCCAGCTTGGCTCTGTGGTTCTTTTTCGACAGAGGCCAGCTCTGCGGCTGGGCCAGGGAACGCCGGGGGCGAGCCCGGAGGCCACGGGCCTCATTACAAACCTCAGCTGTCGCTAACCCCTGTCAACTTCCACCCTTAGTGTGTGTGTGTGTGTGTGTGTGTGTGTGTGTGTGTGTGTGTGTGTGTGTGTGTGTGTGTGTGTGCGCGCGTGTGCGTGCGTGCGCATGTGTTTGCGTGTATGTGTGAGGGTTTTGTTTGTGTGAGTAGTGATTGCAATTGAAGGATTTGCGCTGGGTTTAGCAAACAAAACCCTCACACACACACACACACACACACACACACACACAAATGTTTACCTGAATCCAGGCTTTGATTGCATGCAAACTTAGTCTTGAAAAGTTCGAAATTCCCAAGTAAGTTTATATGCAAAATAGATGTATATTGTCTGAACTCCGTTGCTACTTGTCTAGGTAATATCTATATTTCTCAAAACAAGGAAGCACTGAACGACCGTTGTGTGGTCAAATTGCCTAGCTTATAAACACATCCAAACATCCATTAAGTTGTTTTTCCTAGGTCGGCCATCATGTTGTGCAAGTGGGTTCTTGTAACAACTTTTAGTACAATGGAACACTCCAAAGTATTCGACATAATGATTTCCTTTCTGTAGTTCGACACGTGTGCCTAACCCGCAGTTGTGACAGCCAGCGGGAATTGTTTGAGATGCAGGATGTGAATATGACTTTGGCACCGTTTCTGTCTGACGTTCCCGTTTGCCTCCCACAGATCCCGCTCTGAAGAGCAAGCTCTGAAGCTGTGAGGGTGTGATCATGGTGGATTGGCGCTGCACACACGTCCTCGCGCGTCCGCCTCTTCTTCCTCCCTTCCATGGTTTGGCTTCCGGTGAACACACACCTGGGGGAAGAAATCCAAGTTCTAGAGTGGCTGGCAACTGTCAGAATGAACTTTGAACTTTGGACCGCTTTGAAATGCGAGCCGTGCGTGCACAGTGTCTATGTCAACAACAGCGTCTGCACTAAACGAGTCCAGTCTGAATAACGACAGAATAGCTTTTCTGTGACTCCTGCTTGTGTGTGTGTTTGTGTGTGTGTGTGCGTGTGTGTGTGTGTGTGTGTATGTATCTGTGCGCGCATTGCGTGTACAAAGGAGAAGCTTATTAAAAGTGATCGCTGAGGCTTAGTGGTGTGTGAGAGAAGATCATTTCTGTGTGTGGGTGTGTGTGGGGGTGGGGACTCACTGACTCGGGGGGCCATCTGGAGGGACCACCTCCTCCTCTCACGTTCTGAAACCCTCTCTCCGCCCTGCGCCGTCACGGCCCCTGTGGCTCCGTGCCGCGTCTCCCCGGGTGACCCATCCCCCCCCCCCCCCCCCCCCCCCTGTACGGCGTCGGCGTCGTGGGTGCGCCCGGACAGGTTTGTTGCGTTCCGTTGTTTGGCGGGGCGGCGACGTGCCAGGGGCCCGAGTCCCGCCCCGCACTCTGCCTTTCATCTCCTGACAGCTACGCTTATTGATTTTCAAATGGGCCCCGGCAGACGGAGGGAGGGAGGGGAACAACAAAGACAATAAACAGGAAAGGAAGAGCTTCTCTCTTCTACACCATCTCTCTCTCTCTCTCTCTCTCTCTCCCTGTCTCTGTCTCTCTCTTTCTCTCTCTCTCTCCCTCTTTCTCTCTTTCTCTCTCTCTCTGTCTCTCTCTCCATCTCTCTCTCTCTCTTTCTCTCTTTCTATCTGTCTCTCTCTCTCTCTCTCTCTCCCTCTTTCTCTCTCTCTCTCTCCCTCTCTCTCTCTCTCTCCCTCTCTCTCCCTCTCTTTCTCTCTCTCTCTCTCTCTCTCCCTCTCTTTCTCTCTCTCTCTCTCTCTCTCTCTCTCTCTCTCTCTCTCTATGGTTTCTATCTCTCTCCCTGGGATTTGGCTGTATGGGACGAGTGGGGAAAAGGGGAGCGATTACCGGGCGAGAGATAGAAGGGAACGGAGACGGGGAGGGAATTCATACTGTGTTGGGATAAAGGGAGGAAGGGAAGTGGGGGAGGAAGGGAGGAGGAGGGAAGTCAATGGAGCCAGAGGGAGGGATAGAGGAGAGGAGGGCGGCGGAGGGAGAGCCGTGATGAACTCATCGACGAGGCCCGCGCAGTTTTTAATAAGCAGCAAGACAGCACAGCTAGTCTCCCACGCTGAATAACGCGGACAAGATGGCAGAGGGGGAGGGAGGTTAGGAAGGGAAGGAGAGAGAGAGACGGAGGAGGGATGAATAGACAGCAAAACTCATTATCCGCGACCAATTTTCATCACTGTCCCGTAATCTCGCTCGCTCGCTCCCCCCCCCCCCCTCCATTTCTCTGGCTTTCCCTCATATGTAGCCGCTACTATTGGAATGACAAATGAAGGCCAATTAGGCCGGCTGTGTTGCTAACTTAGAGGCTCATTCGCCACCGACTTACAAAACACACACACACACACACACACACACACACACACACGGATGAGAAAGCCTGCCAATACGGGAAGAGTTTCTCTCGTCAAGCCTGCCCCACGAATGTGTGTGTGCGCGCCAAGACTCGTTTCTGCTTAATTTCCTGTTTTTCAATGATGCCACTCAAAACCAAAAAACACGGGTAAAGGAGGACATGGCAGAAAGCGAGGGAGAGGAGGACAGGAGAGGAGGAGAAGGGAGGACAGGAGAGGAATAGAAGGCAGACCAGGTGAGTTAAGGTGGCTGTGGTGTTTGAACAGCGCTGTGAGGGAGGGGGGAGGGGATGTTTATGGATGGGGGGTGGGGGGGGGGGGGCAGGACAAGGAGTAGGCGGACGGGGCGGGACGGTAAACTGCTTGTGAAATGAAAATGGCTCTTTAGCAGAATCCAGGACACTTGGGCACTGCGCTGGATCAATGGCAGCTGATTTACTGTCTAAAAGCCTGTCAGAGCGAGAGGGCAGGGGAAGGGGGGAGAGTGGGGGCCCAGGGAGAACTTGGAGCACTCGGCCAGGGAGGGGAGGGGGTTCTTCAAAGGAGGAGAGGGGATGGGGGAGTTACCCGGGGCGACGGTGCGTGAGCGACAGTGACAGCGAGGCAATCAACGGTGATAGACCATCGGCACAATATGGACCCCGACCACATGGAGGTGTGTGTGTGTGTGTGTATGTTTGTGTGTGTGTGTGTGTAGCTGGTCAGTGGGGGTAGGATCAATGTGGGCCCCCATGGTGTACCTCCAAGAGGGCCCCTACAGTGGGCTGACCCCATTGATGTAGCAGCAAGTGCAACACTTAAGAGAAGGCTACCTCAAACCAGCCAAAAAAAGTCGGTTGGGCTGTATAGTAGCAAGAAACATACACCAAAGTGTGTGTGTGTGTGAAGGTTGGCAGGGCTTGGCTTGATCTTTTGCCCAACCATAGTTCAGTATGCGCAGTATGAATTCAAGAGTAGATTGCACATGTGCTTCTGTGTGTGTGTGTGTGTGTGTGTGTGTGTTTTCGTGACTTCCAGAAACAGTCAGTGTGTGTGTGTGTGTGTGTGTGTGTGTGTGTGTTTTCGTGACCAGAAACAGTCAGTGTGTGTGTGTGTCTGCCTTAGAGTGCTTACGTCTCAGTCATGGTATGTGTGTGTGACAGACAGAGTGTGTGTTTATGTCTGTCTGGCAGAGTGAGACACACACAGATCGAACTGGGGCCTCGGACACGGTACGTCTCGCTGCTGTGTTTTCTCGCGTCCGCAGGGAGGGCGAGAGGTTTATTTTATTTTTATTTTGAGTGTTTAATGTATTAAAAGGGTCCGAGGTAATGAATTATAATCTTTAATGCAGCGACCGATCGATACCAGCAGAGGATAAATCAGCTTTTACTGAGAGCGTCAAAGCCTTTAATACACTAGGAGAGAGAGAGAGAGAGAGAGAGAGAGAGAGAGAGAGAGAGAGAGAGAGAGAGAGAGAGAGAGAGAGAGAGAGAGAGAGAGAGGGATGGATGAGAGTGGGGGTACAAAGACTCAGAGGAGGGAAAGGATGGCGGTAGAGTGGTGGAGGGAGAGAGAGGGGGATGAGAAAAGGGAGGGCGATGGTTAAGGATGTACGGCGTTACCTCAGGGCTAACCTCATCGAGTAAAAGCCTGCTGGAAGCAAAGACTTTCTGACAGGTTTGTAAGGCAGCAAGGTTGCGGAGGTCACGCTCACACACACACACACAAACACACGTACCCTTATTCCATTCCGCCGTGTTTTCGATTCTGTTTTGCCTGTGGGCTAGCTTTTCCTACCTGCAGTGCCGGTGGGGTGATGCTTAATTAATTCGATTACACGGCCCGCGCAGATCCAGGTTCCCCTTCCTCCGGCTTCCTGTCCTTTCTTCTTTCTGACCACGTGCCCTCCTGAGACGTGGAAACGCCTGCCACCCCCCGAAATGAGAGCGTGGCACCTTTTAATCACACTCCGTTGAGGCGCGGTGGACTCCGAAGGAAGCGGACCTGACTCGCCGCCCGAACAGCGGCGCTCGTTTCGCCCCGCTGTTGACGGAACGGAACCGACAGGATCATCCGGAATGCCCCACTTGTCTGGAGGGAGGGGGGGCAGCCTCCCTGGACCTATTGGGAGCGGGCGGTGGCGGTGAGGCTTTTGCTCACCCGAGGCTCTTTAGAGGAGCAGCGCCATTGAAGTTTGATGGCGAGCCCTGGAAGGACGAGAGTTGGAGCTAAAGTGGGTGAGCGATGGAGAGAGATTGCAGTCAGAGAGAGAGAGAGAGAGAGAGAGAGAGAGAGAGAGAGAGAGAGAGAGAGAGAGAGAGAGAGAGAGAGAGAGAGAGAGAGAGAGAGAGAGAGAGAGAGAGAGAGAGAGAGAGAGAGAGAGAGAGAGAGAGAGAGAGAGAGAGAGAGAGAGAGAGAGAGAGAGAGAGAGAGAGAGAGAGAGAGAGAGAGAGAGCGAGCGAGCGCGAGAGCCCGCTCGAGGCAAGAGGATACTCACTAGGGGGCATAGAGCAGACATCTTGTTGGGAGAGAGGGATGGAGAGGGTAATATTCCTTGAGTGAAGGACGGGGAGAGGCTAGCGGGCGGCAATGTCTTTCCCTGAAGGGGGGGGGGGGGCCCTGCCGATGGCCATGGAGCCCTCCACAACTAAATAACTGGCCCTCGTCCTCTGCCAGACAGGGAGAAACACCGCTGAAATGGCCACTGGACGGAATAACGGTCTTTCATTCCCTCTGATGGCAGAGAGAAGGAACTCGTTTGAAGAAGTGATGTCCTCTCCAATGTCGGAGGGCACCTCAGGTTCTTCATCGTGGCCGCAGACTCCCTCAGATGAACGGCTCTCGGAGAGAAAAGAAATCTGGGAATGGTTTGCCTCGATGTCAAGTCGAATATCGAAAGACCCCAGGAGGAAATACGGAAAATGATGACGATGTGTCTGTTCTGTTATTGTCCACTCGTTTGTATGTGTGCTGAGTATTTAAGGGTTGACAGGAGCTTTGTGTGCATAATAACCTCTTGAGTGGCACACCCAATATCCTGCTCTCGTTCTCTCTCCCTCTTACACACACACACACACGTCCACCTAGTCATCAGGCAGCAGCTAGCAGCATCCTTGCATCTCAATTCCACAAACACAATGTTCCGAGCAGAAAGGGCCCCACTTTTTGATTAATGTCGCCATGACAACTACATAATTCATGAATTGTATTAGCGTTCCATTTGTCATCTCCGAATCATAATTCAGGAAGTGTGTGGGGAGAAGGAAGTGGGTGGGGGCTGGCAGGGGGGGAGGTGGGAGGGGAGCGGGGGGGGGTCTATCTGCTTTTATCGTGAGTGTCTCCTTCATACACACCGCACACACCCCCGTACCCCCCCCCCCCGCACACACAAATGCAGTCTCCCTCCGGAAAGGCTAACGTGCTGCCGCGTTGGAGAGAGACGTGCAGGCGGGCCATCTCAGTTGGGGCATTCTGGGTCGTGATGAACTCAAAGGTCTGCTCATTTGATAGGATGTTTGCATTAGTACCGCGCGCGCGCGCGCGTGTGTGTGCTCGGCTCCACACTGACACCCCTTAGCACAGGGAGGAAACAGGTGGTGGAACTCGACTGCCTGCTGTGAGTATTCCGCCGACGGAGGCGACTTCGGTCTCGACATTGACGAGACACTCGGCTCCCAAAGGTCACGGCGCCAGCACAAAGGGCTCCTCCTGAAAGCCGAGCAGAGCCCCCACGCTGAGACACCGCAGCGACGGCAGGAGCAGCCTCGGAAACGCACGGACGGCCGTCGATTGCTCACATCTTAGGGAGAAGACATTCGGCGCTCTTCGGATTTGTGTCCGTCTTAGGAAGCACGGGGGGATCGATGGCACTGGCCCCCTGGGTTTATGTGTAGGGCGAATCGCCAAGCGGCTTAAAGAAACCTGGACTTTTCGGTATGCCGCTTCTCATTGACACATAGCGTCCCTCTTTGCTATAACTCTAGCGAGGATGAATGTTGAATGTTTAAACGATGCACTGTGCTCACACGGTTGAATAGGGTTACAAAGATTGGCCGAGTGTTCAATTGGAAGTTTGATGTCTAAAAGCAGACCTGTTGGACTAGCTATTGCCGAGCAAGCTTCATTCATTTATTTCAACTCATTCTTCAGTTTTTTTTACTTCTAAATTTCATTCCCATCGCCTTTTGATAAAAATTCAACAAGGAACAAAGCATAGTGACTCTGCGCTCAAAACTCTCAAAGACACAAGTAACTCTTCATGAACCATATGAAAACGTTTAATAATGTTGACTTGCTTTTCCTTTTAATTTCCTTGTGTTTCCTTTTACAACTATCTCAGATGACGTTTGTGCCGAGGCCCTTGGGGTCGTGACGGAAGGTGGGTCTCTCAGCCTGTGGGAGGGCCGGCTGCTGGCTGAGTGTCTGGAGGGCAGAGAGAGGGACATGTTTTGAAATGACTCAGCCGCTCTAATAATAATAATTCATTTTGTTTATATAGCGCTTTTCTAAGACCCAAAGACACTTTACAGAAAAAGAATAAGACAATAATGCTCAGACGGAGAGCAACACACTGGAGTACAACAGTTGAGACTACACACACTAGAGATACAACGGGTTGTTCGTTCAGCCTCCTCTTCCTCCTCCTCACCTTCCCCTTCATCGTCCGGCATCGCCGTGTCCCTCTCCCGTTCGGGCGCGCTGGTTTCGCTCGTCTCCATCTCCCAGAGGGCGCTGGAGGACACCTGGCTCGAGAGGGCCGCCAAACGGGGCGGGGGCCTGCGGTCCCCGGGGCTGAAGGACTGGGAGACCCCCCCGGCCCCGGAGCTCGCCCTGGCCACGCCCAGGCCCCAGCCGTGCCGGGAGCCCAGCTTGCGACGCCCTCCGGAGCCGGGCCGCTGGGCTAGACCTCCCGGGCCGCTGGGCGAGGGGGGGTCCGGGTCTGAACGGGACGCAGGCCTCCGCAGAGGGGAGGGGGACACCGGGGCGCTGCGAGGGTCTGGGTGAGCGGGGGGGGGGGGGGGGGGGGGAGGAGGGAGGGAGAGCAGAGGAAACAACGGACAGGATGGACGGAAAGGGAGGTGAGATCACAGCGGGAGAGATAAAAAGCCACCGGCCTCTGATATAGATTTGCTATTCATGGGGCTGATTTGAAGTGGTCTGGGGATTTGTATGCTTGCAGCCGCACCTGGTCCTTCACAGGCTGCTGCGCGTGCGTGTGTGTGTGTGCGTGGTCTCACCAGGCCCGGCGGTGTGTATGTGTGTGTGTGTGTGTGTGTGTGTGGTCTCACCAGGCCCGGCGGTGTCTGCCGGGTTGTCTGTGCTGTCGGCCAAGTTCTCCACGCTTCCTGCAGCGTAGTAGAGAGCGCGGCCCTCCCTGCCCCCCCCCCCCTCCTCCTCCTCCCACCCCCTTCGGCTTGATCAGCTTCTTCATCCTGTCAGCGATCCAGTTAGACTTTCTGAAGTGACAAATGGAAGGACACTTTCGGTTAATTTTGGCTCATTTCTGAGCTTATTTAGGCTGTCAACCTTTTGGGGGGATTTCAAAGTCCGCACATTGGTGTGCAGATCTGTGGCCTGTACTGTCCCTGGAAAGATACCAGGGTAGGTGTAATTCACTTTGTAACGGGGTGTGTACATGTACAAATCTGTGTGTGGGTGTATGTACTAGAGCCCTGCGCGGGCCAAAAACTACAGCCCGAGCCCGGCCCTAGCCTGTGGTGTTCATACCCTAGCCCGGCCCTAGCCTGCAGTGTTCAAGCCCTAGCCCAGCCCTAGCCCGTGGTGTTCAAGCACCTAGCCCAGCCCTAGCCCGGGGTGTTCAAGCCCTAGCCCGGCCCTAGCCCGTGGTGTTCATACCCTAGCCCAGCCCTAGCCTGTAGTGTTCAAGCCCTAGCCCAGCCCTAGCCCGTGGTGTTTAAGCCCTAGCCCAGCCCTAGCCCGTGGTGTTCAAGCACCTAGCCCAGCCCTAGCCCGTGGTGTTCATACCCTAGCCCGGCCCTAGCCCGGGGTGTTCAAGCCCTAGCCCAGCCCTAGCCCGTGGTGTTCAAGCCCTAGCCTCGCCCTAGCCCGGGGTGTTCAAGCCCTAGCCCAGCCCTAGCCTGTGGTGTTCAAGCCCTAGCCTGGCCCTAGCCCGGGGTGTTCATACCCTAGCCCGACCCTAGCCTGACAACGTCTGCCGTTTTTCAGCCCGAGCTCGACCCGATCCTCTTCATGGTCAACAGTTCCTGTCACTTGCATAAGCTATGTATAGGCAACTATTAACTATTAATGATCCAATCGATATAACGATAGCCTATTTCCTACAGTGGCCCATGTGTGCGTTCAAATAAAGAAGAGTCGACTTCGGGCTTGCACACCTCTAGTGTGTACGTGTTGACACAGGTCAAGTGTGTGTGTGTGGTGAGTCTACATGGGTGGGTGTGTTTTACTTGGCCTTGCTGGGTGTGGGTAGTCCAATGTCCAGGACTCGGTACTGGTCCATAATCTTCTCCACCAGCTTCTGTTTCTCTCGACGGAGCTCACTCAGCTTCTCCCTGCGCCAGGAGAGAGGAGGCGGGAGGAGGAGAGAGAGGAGGAGAGAGGAGGAGAGAGAGGAGGAGAGAGGAGGAGAGAGAGGAGGAGAGAGGAGGAGAGAAAGAACAAACGAGAGACTTAGGAGAGATGGGGCGGAGGTGAGGGAGAGAGGGCGAGTTGAATCTCTGGAGTAATGTACTGTAGCCATATAATGGGATAATCATGTCCCTACATAATCATCACATTTGATACATTATAGCATATTGCGTGTGCAAGATGGTGTATGACGGACGGCAAAATTCTCAGTGTGCAAACGCATTTGTGGCTGGGTAGGTGTGCGTGTGCGTGTGTGTGCGCGTGCGTGTTTGTGCGTGTGTGTGTGTGTGCGTGTGTGCGTGCGTGCGTGCGTGTGTGTGCGTGCGCGCCCGTGCGTGCGTGTGTGTGTGTGTGTGCGTGCCTTTTTGTGCCTGTGTGTGTGTGCGTGCGTGCGTGCGTGTGTGTAGCTGGGGGGTGACACTGACTCGCTCTCCCGCTGCAGGTTGTGGTGCTGGTCCTTGCGTTCCAGGCTCTGCTCCATCAGGGTCCGGTTCTCCTTCAGCAGGCTCTGGTTGTGCTCCACCAGGTGACGGTTCTCCTCCTCCATGTTGCCTTTCAGCTGGGTTAGCAGCTGCACACAAACACAGCAGGCAGAGGTTTGAAGGAGATTCAGGGCGCGAATGGTAAGGTGTGTGTGTGTGTGTGTGTGTGTGTGTGTGTGTGTGTGTGTGTGTGTGTGTGTGTGTGTGCGTGCGTGCGTGAAAAAAAAGGAAAAAAACGGTCGGCAATGCTTAGCCTCTTCACTGGAATCCAATGAGATATTCAAAATACATGCTGTAGCCCCCCCCACCACCCCCCCACCCCCACCCCCCCCAAAAGGTGTTGTTTAGAATGCACGGGTAAATCAAATCAACAGACTAGTCAGAACATGTGGAGATAATTGTAGCGGTCCATTGGAAGAGCAGGCTTTGGCACCACAGTCGTACGAATCTCCCGGGAGAGGAGACTTCTTAGCTTCAAATCAGACCAAATCATCAGAGCCCTTGTCCAGACACGAAACCACCAATCTGCACTGTCAGTGAGTGTGTGTCTGCTAGATGTGTGAATGCTAACACTGTAGTTGTGTGTGTGTGTGTGTGTGTGTGCGTGCGTGCGTTCGTACGTGTGTGTGTGTGTAAAGTATACGTGTATGCAAATGCCTGCGTGTATGTGTGTGTGAATGCCAACACTAGTTTTGTATGTTTGTTTGTGTGTGAATGCTAACACTGTAGTTGTGTGTGTGTGTGTGTGTGTGTGTGTGTGTGTGTGTGTGTGTGTGTGAAGTATACGTATATGCATGTGTGTGTGAGTCTGTGTGTGTGTGTGTGTGTGTGTGTGTGTGTGTGTGTGTGTGTGTGTGTGTGTGTGCTGACCTGGTACTGGCTGGACAGCCGGACGTTGCTGAGGTCCAGGCTCTGCGTAGTCTCCCTCATGGCACTGAGCTCGCCCTCCAGACGCATGCGCTCCAGCTGGGCAGAGCTCAGCTCCCCTCTCAGCATGCTGCCCTGGGCCAGGAGCTCTGTCTGGGCCAGAACCCACTCCCTCTGCAGGGCCTGCAGCCTGGAGCACCACACACACACATACACACACACACACACACACACGCAAGACAAGGAACAGATTGAAGTTAACTACATTCTCTACGGAGGATCTACTATTTTATAAATAAATAAATGCTATACTTATGGATAAAATAATTCAGTCAAACGAATGATAAAAGCAGTACATCGTTCATATTTATTTTTTCATTTAAAATACATTAAAGTGAAAACAGTTTTTTTGAGTTTATAAAAAGGCAAGGTGACATGGCATTCATGGGGAAATGTTGCCTTTCTAGTGTGCACGACTGTGTAGCAATGAGCCTCTTACCTCTCGTTTTCCTCCTTCACTCTCTCCAGCTCTCTCTCCCTCTCCACCTGCCTCTGAGCCTCTCCCTCCATCTTCTCCTTCTCCGCCCTCATCTCCCGTTCCCTCTCCTCCAGCTGGACTCTGGTGTCAAGGAGCTTCTGGTACCTTGACAACAAATGAAAACACGGTCTCATACCACAGTGTGTGTGTATGTGTGTGTGTGTGCACATGTTTATCCTTGTAAAGGTCTGTGTGTATGTGTCCATATGTCCTTGTGTTTGTGCATATGTAATGTGTGTATGTCCATAAATCTGTGTATAGGTACTTGTGTGTGTGTGTGTGTGTGTGTGTGTGTGTGTGTGTGTGTGTGGGTACCTCTCTTCCAGCTCCCTGTACTGGGTCTTCAGTGTGTGTGTGTGTGTGTGTGTACCTCTCTTCCAGCTCCCTGTGCTGGGTCTCCAGTGTGTGTGTGTGTGTGTGTGTGTGTGTGTGTGTGTGTGTGTGTACCTCTCTTCCAGCTCCCTGTGCTGGGTCTCCAGTGTGTGTGTGTGTGTGTGTGTGTGTGTGTGTGTGTGTGTGTGTGTGTACCTCTCTTCCAGCTCCCTGTGCTGGGTCTCCAGTGTGTGTGTGTGTGTGTGTGTGTGTGTGTGTACCTCTCTTCCAGCTCCCTGTGCTGGGTCTCCAGTGTGTGTGTGTGTGTGTGTGTGTGTGTGTGTGTGTACCTCTCTTCCAGCTCCCTGTGCTGGGTCTCCAGGCTGCGGTTGGTGCTCCTCAGCTGGGAGTGTTTCTCCATCATCTCCTCTAGCTCCGCCTCCTGCCGCTGCTGCAGCGCTGCCATTCGCTCCTGGTCACGTCTCAGGGCCTCCGTCCTGGCCAATGACTCGTCGCGCTCCCGTGCCCACACCTTGGACTCCGCCTCCAGGGCAGCGCACCTAGCCTCGCCCTCGCTGCAGCGCGCCAACACCACTGCATGCTGGGAGCTCAGCGAGGCCTGCTCTACCTTAGTGAGAGAGGAATGGAGGGATGAAGTGTTGAGCTATTCCTTCATCTGTCTGTATACTTATCGTCCTACATACATCTACTGTATAGTCTGTACATATACCGGTACATTACCACTAACCATTGAAACGGGTAGGTTCAGTGGTGTTATAGAAGATGACAGATTGTGTTTGATGTGTGAAATTGAAATTGAGATACACTTTATGTTCTATTGTCCCTTGTATGAGGAAATGAGAAATGTACTCTTCAGGGGAACTACCTCTATTGCTGATCATTTCTGTTGGCTGGATGATTATTTTTATTTTATAATTAAAACTTGGATTGTGTTTTAGAAAAGGAACTTTTTTGTGGCAAACTTCATTTGTAATGCATAGGAGAGAAGAAAAAAAAACTTTGTATATTCGAGTTAGAGTTTTCTGATCAACCTTGGATTTCTGTCTGTGCACATCGTTCAAAATGTTAAGTGTCTTATAAGCAAGCCCATGCGGGCTGGGCACCAGGAATGCATGACATTATAATAAATACAAATCAATCAATCAATCACGTACTACTTTCCACATTTCTAACTGCCTAAACACCTGTAACTGGGTGTTGATTGGCTGTAGTTTGGTGTCTATACCTGTAACTGGGTGTTGATTGGCTGTAGTTTGGTGTCTATACCTGTACTGGGTGTTGATTGGCTGTAGCTTGGTGTCTATACCTGTAGCTGGGTATTGATGGTCTGTAGCTTGGTGTCTATACCTGTAGCTGGGTATTGATGGTCTGTAGCTTGGTGTCTATACCTGTAGCTGGGTATTGATGGTCTGTAGCTTGGTGCAGGTGTCCTGCAGGCTGATGGAGTGGCGTTGGAGCACGTCCACCTGCTCCCTCAGGTGATCGCACGCGGACCGGGCCTGGGAGAGCTGGGATAGCAAGACCTCCCGCTCAGCACTCACCACCGCGTTCTGAGTGATGGTGAGGGAGGTTTGGCAGCCAGAGAGCGGTCGTACAGCAGTGGAAAATGGGTAAAGGGGATGAAAGGAGGATAGGTTATAAGTCGTGATAAGTCGGAAGAGCTAAGCTGGGGTTATTCTAAAACCCTTACCGGTGAGTTTAATCCTTATAATAATACGTGTCCTCATAAATGAGTCCATCAGTGTAACACGGTTAAAAAAGACAAACGTACCTCTCTCTCCAAGTCAATCAGCCGCTCAGACAACGCCCTGTCCCTCTCGGCTCTGATGTCAGAGGTCATCGAAAGGTCATGCCTCTGTCCAGCATCCTGTTGATCGATGGATGGTGACCCCTGCGGGTGAGAGGGTGTGTGTGCTGCAGGAGATGTTTGTGTGAGACATTCTGACAGGCTCACATCAAGGTTTGAACTGCTCTTTCTTTCCTGTGATTGGAGGAGAGCTTCCGTCTCCTCCTGGGATTGGAGGAGAGACTGTGTTTTCTTTTGTGATTGGTGGAGGGAATCAGTTGCGGTTCTCAACTCCGCCTCCTTTCTAGCTAGTTCCTGGTTCAGGTGTGTAACCTCATTGGACAGTTTCTGGGCATTCAACTTCTCATTGGATAATTCCTATCAAAGAAAATGTGATAAGAACAATGGACCTTGGACAGTACAAATATATTTCAATAAAAAGCACAGGTGCACACTTACCCATTACAGCACAATATTTAGACAAACGTACACATGTACGTACAAATGTACACATACACCTACCTTGGTCAGAGAGGGAATCTTGGTCTGGGAGTCTGTGTTTTGCTCCTTCAACTCTTGATTGTGCTTTTCGAGACCTTCAAGTCGAATGCCGAGCTCCTTCTCCAGGTCTTGTAGTTGAGCACAGAGCTCTCTGGACTGAGACAGCTCCTGACTCACATTCCTTCAAACAGACAGATATGGAGAGAGGAGTTCACTTGAGGATGAGACATGAATTCAGGTGAATGTGAATGTGTGTGTGTGTGTGTGTGTGTGTGTGTGTGTGTGTGTGTGTGTGTGTGTGTGTGTGTGCGCGCTTCGGTGTGCACTTGCATAAAGCGTGGTTGACATTTTGGTTTTGGTTGTTTTGGTTGTTGGTGCCATGCATGCGTGTGTGTATGTGTGTGTGTGTGTGTGTGTGTGTGTGTGTGTGTGTGTCTCTCTCTCACCTGTGTTCAGCCTCCAGGCCCCTGGCTCGCTGGTTGCTATGCTCCAGGGCCGATGCTGTGCTCTGAAGCTGCTGTCTCAGCCTGGCCACCTCCCTCTCCTTCTGCCTCTGCTCCTTCCGTTGGCCATCCAGCTCGCTCTGGCACGCCTCCTTTTCCTGCTCCCATCGCGCGGCTTCCAGCAAGGCTTGGTCCCGCCCCCGGGCCGACGACTCCGCCTCCAAGGTAGCTTCTCGTAGCTCGGCCTCTAGCTCCTCCTCCCGGTGGCGGGAAGAGTCTAGGCTCCTCCCCTGCCTTTCTAACTCCGCCTTCAGGGCCTGTGCGTTCAGCTCCAATTGGTCGCTCTGTCAAATGTTGAATCGTTCAGGACATTATTTATTATGTATTTCATTTCTTACCAACTCAAAGCAATCATTTCGAGCCAGTGCTGCAGTTTGATAAGAGGGCTGTAGCTGCTTCGAATGCATATTTTCAGTAGATGGATAATGCTTCTATGCATGGATGGTGTGGGTGCTGGTGGGTGTGTCAGTGTGGCTCTCCAACCTTGCGGTGGGCACTGCGTAGCGCGTCCACAGTGCTCCGGAGCGCGTCCCGGTCCCTCTCCAGAGCGGCGCGCTCACCCTCCAGGGTAGCGATGACCGCCTCCTGCATCCTCTGGAGCTCAGCCTGGCTCCGCAGCCGACACAGCTCCTCCTCCATGGCCAGGCCCTCGGACTGCAGAACCTCCCCCCCCCCCCCCCCACACACACACACATAGACACACACACACACACACACACACACACACAGAATAGATAGACAGACAGACAAACACACACACACACACACACACAGACACACATACATACACACACACAAAGTCACACATACATAGACACACACAAACATGCACTTACATGTATGAATGCAGTAATACATAAAACACTGTTTTATCCAATAATACATAGGTAAACAAACTGACTCACTGGGGTCCACCAGTCAATCCATCCATCTATCTATCCATCCCTCCATCCATCTACCCATCCATCCCTCCCTCCATCTATCCACCCTCCATCCATCTATCCATCCATCCCTCCATCCATCCATCCCTCCCTCCCTCCATCCATCTAACCATCCATCCCTCCCTCAATCCAGCCATCCCTCCATACCTCTATGCATCTTCGGGCTTCCCCCAGGCTTTCAGCTGCCTTCCTCAGCCTTTGGCCCTCGGCCTCCAGGAGCACCAGCCTCTGCTCTGCTTCCCAGGCCTTCTTGCTCTGCTCCCCCAGTTTGGAGCGTAGGTCTTGGGCTACGGACGCCTGTCGGTCAGCCTCCTCCTGGGCCTCCTGGAGCCGAGAGGCCAGGAGCTCCAGGTCAGCGCCAGATTGCACGCCCTCAGTGGGATGCCTGTCTACATACGCCTCCTCTTCTCCTTCATCCGTCTCCTCCTTCCCTTCTGTTTTCAAGGCTTTTAGGATGGAGTCACCACTCTCTTCTTTCCTCTCTTCTTTCCTCTCGTTTGCCCTCTCTTTTTCTTTCTGACCTCCCTCAGCCTCCCCCCTGGTTCTGGGTCCCCTCCCCTCCTCCACCTCTCCCCCCTCTCTCTTGTCAGGACGTAGCACCTCCTCCCCTACTCCTGATTCTCGTTGTAGCCTGATCACCTCCCCTCCTCCTCTCGCTCTCTCCCCCGCCCTCCTCACCGTGCCCTCCCCCTTTCCTTTGGAGCCATCGGAGCCCTGGACCCCTCTCTCTCCTCTGGAGGGCCCTGAGCCCTGGACCCCTCTCTCTTCTCTGGAGGGCTCTGAGCCCTGGACCCCTCTCTCTTCTCTGGAGGGCTCTGAGCCCTGGACCCCTCTCTCTCCTCTGGAGGGCCCTGAGTCCTGGACCCCTCTCTCTTCTCTGGAGGGCTCTGAGCCCTGGACCCCTCTCTCTTCTCTGGAGGGCTCTGAGCCCTGGACCCCTCTCTCTTCTCTGGAGGGCTCGGAGCCCTGGACCCCTCTCTCTCCTCTGGAGGGCTCTGAGCCCTGGACCCCTCTCTCTCCTCGGGAGGACCCTGAGCCCTGGACCCCTCTCTCTCCTCTTTGCTCCTCCCCGCCCTTCGTCATCCCTCTCTCCTCCTCCTCCTCCTCCTTGTCCTGTCGTCGCAGTTGCGCCATCAGCTCCTCCAGGCGCTTCCTCAAGGTGACGTTTTCATTCTTGGCATTCTGAAACTGAGTGGAAAGGAGAGGGCCGTCTTTTCAAACCAGACTAGTGCGGGAACATGAGGCACAGAATCACAGAGGACGTGCTTGTCTATTCAGGGCTCCTCCGCCATGTATTGCTCCTTCTCTAAACGTAGGAGTGGCTCTTCAGTGTCCTGAGCTGAGAGGGCCCGGAGGAAACAGTGTTTCCGAGGTGGAGAGGTGGAGAGGTGGAGAGCGTATCTCTCAGAGCCCAACTCACCTCCCTGACAGTGTTCTGATGCTCCGCCTCCAGGTGGACAAGCTCTGCCTTCATGTCTGGCCCGTCAGCCTGTAGAAAAACAGTGATGCCAATCAATACCCGTGATATCTGAGCTGGAACCAACGTTTATTTTGCCTTACTTCTCGCAGTCATCTCCATGAGCCCCCCCCCCCCCCCCCATTGAAGTCACACATCAGATCAGTGATTTATCGATATCGATATAGGAACATATTGATGAAATCTGTCTCTGAGACTATCTGAATACGACCATCCTGAACCTGACTCCAACAAAAAGGAATCCCTATATCCTCCCGAAGGCACCCCTTACTCCTACGCTGAATGGTCGACCCCAATGGCTCTGACCCCTGACCTCCTGCTCAGCCTTCAGGTCCTCCAGTCGTCTCCTCAGCTCAGCGTTCTCCTGCTCGGCGCCCAGGAGCCTTAGCGTGGACGCCTCGCCAACCTCCACACTCAACGGCTTCAGGTCCGGGATATAGGGAGACGTATCTGAGAGGTGGAAGACAGAGAGGGAAAAGCAAGGGAATAGATGTAGAGGAAGGGAAAAGCAAGGGAATAGATGTAGAGGAAGGGAAAAGCAAGGGAATAGATGTAGAGGAAGGGAAAAGCAAGGGAATAGATGTAGAGGAAGGGAAAAGGTCAGGAAAATGGACAAGACAGATAAGGAAAGAAAGATTTGAAATACCGAGAAAAAAAATAAAGCTGACAATTTTATTTTCGTCACATTTTCACTAGACCGAATCATCTTCACCAAAAACAGATGAGAGACTGACCAATCATTTCACTGAACTCCTCATCAGACTCCACCAATTGGTTGAACTGGCCCTGCATAACTGTGATTTTTGCCGAGGTGTTACTATGGTGCCAGAGGTCCGCCTCCATACTGATCTTCATCTCCAGAAGCTCATCCACCCTCTGCCTCTCTGTGTCACGCTCCTACACACACACACACACACACACATACAAACGTGCATGAACAATTAATGATTCTAACTTATTACAATAAGTACTGATTGCGGAATATTTTTGAAAATGTGATGAACACAGCACCACACACACAACCATTTCTTCTAACACTTTCGCTGTTCCCACACACACCCCTCCCCCTCCAGCCACCCAGACCTCACTGCACTCACCCCCTCCAGCCACCCAGACCTCACTGCACTCACCCCCTCCAGCCACCCGGACCTCACTGCACTCACCCCCTCCAGGTCGACGAGTCTCTGGCGCAGCAGAAGGTTGTCTCTCTCCAGCTCCCGTAGCAGGGAGCAGCGAGCTCGAGCATCCCTGAGCTGCTCCTCCAGCAGAGCCCGGGTCTCCTGCAGCGCTAAGCACAGCTGCTGCTGCTCCTGCAGGGCCACACACATGGATATATATACAAACACAAAGACACATAGATACACACACATGGATATATATATATATATATATATATATATATATATACACACATAGAAAGACACACACACACACACACACACACACACACACACACACACACACATAGATACACACACATGGATATACAGTGAAGGAAATAATTATTTGAGCCCTTACAGATTTTGTAAGTTTGTCCACTGACAAAGAAATGAAAGGTCTATAATTTGAATGGTAGGTTTATTTTAACATTCAGAGATAGAATAAAAAAAAAGAAATCCAGAAAATCGCATTATATAAAATATATACATTGATTTGCATTTGATTTAGTGAAATAAGTATTTGATCCCCTACCAACTAGCAAGAATTCTGGCTCCCACAGGCTGGGTATATTAGTCCCCCTCTCTCTAAGAAAGTGCTCCTAATTTCAACTCTTTACCAGTATAAGAGACACCTGCCTTAACTCTTTACCTGTATAAAAGACACCTGTCCACAGAATCAATCAATCAGATTGCAACCTCTCCACCATGGGCAAGACCAAAGAGCTGTCTAAGGACGTCAGGGACAAGATTGTAGACCTGCACAAGGCTGGAATGGGCTACAAGACCATCGGCAAGCAGCTCGGTGAGAAGGAGACAACTGTTGGTGCAATTATTCGAAAGTGGAAGAAACACAAAATTACCATCAATCGCCCTCGGTCTGGGGCTCCATGCAAGATCCCTCCTCGTGGGGTATTGAGGATCATGAGAAAGGTGAGGGATCAGCCCAGAACTACACGGGAGGAGCTTGTTGATCTCAAGGCAGCTGGGACCACAGTCACCAAGAAAACCATTGGTAATACACTACGCAGGAATGGATTAAAATCCTGCAGCGCCCGAAAGGTCCCCCTGCTCAAGAAGGTACATGTACAGGCCCGTCTGAAGTTTGCCAATGAACACCTGAATGATTCAGAGGAGGCTTGGGAGAAGGTGCTGTGGTCAGATGAGACCAAAATCGAGCTCTTTGGCATCAACTCGACTCGCCGTGTTTGGAGGAAGAGAAATGCTGACTATGACCCCAAGAACACCATCCCCACCGTCAAGCACGGAGGTGGAAACATTATGTTTTGGGGGTGTTCTCTGCAGGACAACTTCACCGCATCGAGGGGAGGATGGACGGGGCGACGTACCATGAAATCTTGGGTGACAACCTCCTTCCCTCAGCCAGGACACTGAAAATGGGTCGTGGGTGGGTCTTCCAGCACGACAATGACCCAAAACACACTGCCATGGCAACAAAGGAGTGGCTCAGGAAGAAGCACATTAAGGTCATGGAGTGGCCTAGCCAGTCTCCAGACCTTAATCCCACAGAAAATCTATGGAGGGAGCTGAAGCTTCGAGTTGCCAAACGACAGCCTCGAAACCTTAAGGATTTGGAGAGGATATGCAAAGCGGAGTGGACCAAAATCCCCCCTGAGATGTGCGCAAACCTGGTAACCAACTACAAGAGACGTCTGACCTCCGTGCTTGCCAACAAGGGTTTCTCCACCAAGTACTAAGTCATGTTGTGCTAGGGGATCAAATAATTAT
>CM030186.1:14876421-15108921 GCA_017639675.1 Aplochiton taeniatus
CTGATAAACAACTTAGAAGATATCATTATTTGTAAAGGAACACCACATTTTTTGTTGAGCAAAAGTATTGGAACATGTGACTAACAGGTGTGTTTTGTTGCCCAGGTGTGTCTTATTACATTTATTATTCAAACAATAAATAACACTGAATGTCTAGGCTCAGTTTCAGATTCTGGTTTTGCCTGTGCAGACTGCAGTTATAGTAATCAACATGAAAAGCAGAGAACTGTCTATGGGTGAAAAGAAAGCAATTGTGAAGCTAAGAGAAGATAGGAAATCAATCAGAGCCATTGCACAGACACTAGCCATAGCCAGTACAACAATTTGGAATATCCTCAGGAAGAAACAAACTACTGGTGTACTAAGTAACAGACATCGAACGGGACGACCAAGGAAAACAACAGCAGTTGACGACAGAAACATTGTCAGAGCTGTGAAGAAAGACCCTAAAACTACTGTTGGTGAGATCAACAACAACCTCCAGAGGGCAGGAGTGAAGGTTTCAGAATCCACTGTTCGCAGAAGACTTCATGGACAACAGTACAGAGGCTACACCAGAAGATGCAAGCTATTCATTAGCATAAAGAAAAGGAAGGCCAGGCTGGATTTTGCCAAAAAGTACAGAGACGAGCCTCAAAAATTCTGGGAAAAAGTTTTATGGACTGATGAGACGAAGATTAACTTCTACCAGAGTGATGGAAAGGCTAAGGTTTGGAGAAAAAAAGGATCTGCTCATGACCCCCAAAACACAAGCTCATCTGTGAAACACGGTGGAGGTAATGTGATGGCTTGGGCTTCAATGGCTTCTTCTGGGACGGGCTCATTAATCTTCATTGATGATGTAACACATGATGGCGGCAGCAAAATGAATTCGGAAGTCTACAGAAACATTTTGTCTGCCAATTTAAAGAAGGATGCAACCAAACTGATTGGGAGATCCTTTGTCATGCAGCAAGATAATGACCCTAAACACACTGCAAAAGCAACAAAGGAGTTCATCAGGGGCAAGAAGTGGAAGGTCCTAGACTGGCCAAGTCAATCTCCAGACTTAAACCCTATAGAGCATTCTTTTTACCTTCTTAAAAGGAGACTGAAGGGAGAAACCCCCCAAAACAAGCAACAACTGAAAGAGGCTGCAGTGAAAGCCTGGAAAGGCATAACAAAAGAAGAATGCAAAAGTTTGGTGATGTCCATGGGTCGCAGGCTTGATGCAGTTATTGAAAGCAAGGGATTTGCAACAAAATATTGAGTCTTATTCACTTAAATCCATTTCAAGTCTATCTGTTCCAATACTTTTGCTCATCTAAAAATGTGGTCTTTCTTTTCAAATAATGATATCTTCTAAGTTGTTTATCAGATCCAGATGAAAATACCTGGAAATAAAAGCTGACATATTGATCTTTTGTCTCATATTCATCTTTTGGTGTCAAACCCAAACGCTTTCAGTCTACAGCAAAAATAAAGGAATTGGCATTACTGTTCCAATACTTTTGGAGGGGACTGTATATTTTGAACACCCGTGTCCATACATCTAGAAAAAGACATTGCAGTGTTAGGGTTAGGGTTATCTTACATGACCCTCATGACTTCGTTGAGGAAGATTCCATTGGTCAACCTCAGGTAGCGGTCTTGGGATTTCTGGGAGTTGGAGTTCACCTCCATGTACTGGCTGTAAAGCGGGATGCTGTCCTCCCCATCCACAACACTCTCAAACAGCTGCACCTGAAGGAGGGCGAGAGGAGAGGAAGGCTGAGAGGGTTAGAGCGAAGAAATAAGGGTGACAGAAAGTTTGCACAGATGGAGAGAAAGAAAGAAAAAAAAAGAGTGCGGAGACAGATGGAAAGGGGGGGAGAGAGCGAGAAAGAAAGAGAAGCAGAGTGGGCAGACAGATGGGGGGATAGAAAGGGAAAGAGATTGCCCTGAAAGGTAAAGAAAGGACATCCGGTCATCAGACGGCAGGAGCCCGCAGCCAGAAGGAACAGGTGGGAGAGGCTCTCACACTGGGAGACACTTCAGAGGAAGTCAATGGGGATCACTGCCAATGTCTCCCAGAGCCGCGAAACATCTGTGCCGACAGGAATACATCTTTCCTCCCAAAACCACCCAAACTTTAAAAGAAAAGCAAATGCCAATTGTTCTAACCAAGCTGTGTTTTAGAGCCTCTAGCATTAATGATGCTTATTCATATCATACTGTATATGTGCCATGATGGGACGTGTGTATATCTGTAAAGATATGGCGGCATGGGTCGAAGAACTCTCCTAACGGAAAGGTTCAGTTGTTTGTGCCGGTAAAATAAATGTGGTGATTATACGTAAGAGGGTAGGAAATCGAAAGAAAGGAAGTGGCAGGTAACATGGGAAAACTACAGAGAACACTTAACAGGGGAAGCTGTCAAAACGAGAAGTAAGTTGTTTTTGCATTGCTGTTCTTTTCACAATGGCTGTCCAAACCAATATTTGTAATTATTAGTTCAGATTGGTCGTTCTTGGTGTGAGAAATGAAAATACCCCCCAGCTGAACACGTTGTTTTTTTAAGATGAATGTCTTCTTCAATGTTTTGTCTTAAGTGTTTAGAGATTGGGATAGCCTAAAATCAATCACAGCCTTAAATGGATGGGCAACTTTAAAGAGGCTAACTGAAGAAATCATGAATCTGAAGAATGCTCTATATTTTTTCATAGCACATTTTTTTTATAGCGATTTAGCAGCTCAAAGTGGTTAGAAATTACACATACCCATTGCACCAACGCACTTTCCACGAACCCCTCTATTATTTCCATAATGTTAGAGTCCATTAGTGCCACAACAAAAGCATAAAACCACACAAGTAAGACCACAACAAGTTTAAGTTATTATCAAATAATTATTTCCAACAAAACAAATAGAGAATCCATCATTAAGCGTTAAGTCAAGTCACTCAAGTGCTTTGACATCTCTAAACCCAGAGCCCTCCCTCTTTTCTCTTCCTCTATCTTCCCTCAGTCAGTTAACAAGTGAGAACATTGCAAAACCACACCGGACGTTCAAAGCGCATGTATAGCGCATTTGTGCTGTTCTTGGAACAAGTCATCACTACCTTCACCACGGAAGTTGGTTTCCATTGAAGAAATGCCCCGTTTTAATAAAAAAAAGATTGTGAAGGCAACGCTGTCGTATATGTATTGAACGTCGACGTGCCCACATTTGCTTTCGTGGTTAATGAATCTGTTGACGCGACAAACAAACAAAAAAGTATTGTAAGTGAGTAAGGGGGAAGTTTTCGTCAAGGCCCAACGTATAACTATACTTCATATAGTGTAGTTGGTCCAATGGCGAACTCTGCTGGTTTAGACGGGTAAGGTCGGTTTGATGTACACATTATTTTATCGAGAAAGATTGACAAGAAAGGATTTAGATCAATTGGATCTTGGAGTGTAACAGAGTAGTCCGCCGTGGGTGTGTGTGACAACACCATATAAATACACGGTAAATAGAAACAATGCCATTGCTTATTTAAGCGACAGTGGCATCTGTCAACTCCGTAGAGTTTATATGTGTGTGATCTATACACAGTATGCTGGTGCAGCAGGTCGAGGATTAGCTATGGGGGATTATGGGTCCCTATACGACAGCAGACCAGATGACATTGACTCGCTGTTGTCATACAGTATAACTGACACGCACGGGCACAGGCTTAATCCTTTTTATTTCCCCAAGGTGAGCTGAGATAACCCATATTGATAAATTCGGTATTTGGAAACAAATGGAGACAAGTCAGTAAAGCAGATAAAAACGTCTAACTTTATTGTATTGGAATGCATGTTACCATTTTTGTTTATTTTTTAAGCTTTAATAATCGTTTGATACAAACTCTATACCTAGCAATTAGGAGAAAATATACAGAAAACATGGGATGAGTTTGCATTACATATTACAGATTTTAATCAAAGTGTGCCCACAGCATGTGTGGATGTATGTGTACGTGTAGGTGTTTGTGTGCGTGCGTGTGTGTGTGTGTGTGTGTGTGTGTGTGTGTGGGTGCGTGTGCGTGCGTGCGTGTGTGTGCGTGTGTGCGCGCGTGCGCACACGCAGGCGCATTTGTCTGAATGCTTGACTGTTTTTGCCAATTGCTAATTTTCCGTCTTCATTTGTACATTTGAACCTTATTGTAATCTGTGTCGATATCCTTGATAGTGTGTATGTGTGTGTACCTGTGGGAATGTTTTCTATTGTTAATACTTCAATCTCTGCCTCGACTGTTCGGTCACACGTCAGGCTTCAGACTCCATTTACCCTCCGTAAAACCTAACACTAAATGATGCCATGCATTTCTCCTCAAAGGCCCCCCCCTACCAAGAGACCCTGTGTTATGTCTGCATCTGATCAGATCCCCTCCCCGTGCCGGCCAGGTGTTAACGCAACTGTTGCAGCTGCACTGCTGGAGAATAAATCAAGCCTCAACCCAACAGTTGTTCGGTTTCCACCAATTACAAGAAGCCTCAAACAACCCACCCACCCCCACCCCCCTCTCTTTCTCTTCCGCCTCCTCTCTCTTCCCCCTCCCCCAGGGGTGTTTATCTAACCGGATTCAGGGGCGGCCTTCTCTGCGTCTGTCGTTTCGGCCTCCACCGTCCCGAACTTGAAGAAACTGAGCGTGGTGGCCTTGGCCTCGGCGACGGTCTCGTAGATGCCCTTCTCCAGGATGTAGCCCTCGCTCTCGTCCTCTGGGTTCTCCAGAGCCTCAGCGCCCTCCATGGCGGTCTGCAGGTAGCGCAGGCTCACCATCACCGATAGCTGGGAGAGGACGCGTCAACATAGAGAGAGAGTCACTCGGTGCGTAGTGGTCCGTGGCGCTCTGAATCCGATACAGGGCCCTGCAGATCCCTGTGGTCATCACAGAACCGTTTTACTCTCTACATCTGTCATGATACAGGGCCCTGCAGATCCCTGTGTTCATCACAGAACCGTTAACACTGACAGCTATGCTGTTGGAGAGCACAGTGTAATCTGTGCCATCACAGGCTGTTACTGTTTTCCTTTGTCATTCTGCACTGTTACACTCCACCAGTGAAGACACCAGGCACTCCATCTATGTGCATGTGTTGACTGATGGTACCAGTTCCTGTGCAAAGACTATTGTGAATGCATGTGTGCAGGTGGTTGACCCCTGTCACCCAGGGTGAGAACTTTGAATTACCTATAATATGATTATGCCCAATTGTCTGCAACACTTAAGCATTAATTAAACAGTTTATTTGTCCATAACATAAATGGTACTCATAATATATCACTTTTAATATAAATGTTTATTCGGCCAATGTGACAGACTGGTAGGGAAAATCTTCACGAGTCATCCATTGTACACATTTTAAACTGCGTGACCTAGACTTCAATTCCTACGTTTCCTTCGGGAAGGACACGTAGTGCTTTCCGTTCAAACATTTCATACTCGAGCACAAATGTTGATGCATGGTTTAGAGAATAGCCTTGTTCTGCTTCTTTTTTCGATGTTCTTAAATTGTTTTGAAGTGTAGCATAGCATGGGGCTTGACGAGGGTGACGCTACAAACACCAATTCCCAGAAAGTAACCGACCCAAACCGTCCACTCCCCTTCCAGGATACGAGGCGTGGGAGTCAGAACCATGGTTACCTAGGCAACGGATATACAGGCCATCTAATGGGCCGCAGTGATCTCTCGTGCTGTGTCGTGATGTCATGGTTGACGTACGTGGGCAACAATCAATGTGTAACTTCCAACAAGCAGTGAAACGTTTGTGCCGATACTGTTACATCGCGCGTTTGACTTTTCGTAGATAGACTATTTTGTCAATTTGTATTGGTTTGGGTGTATGTGTGTATTTTTCCATATCTACCTGCATGGAGATGACTGACAGGATCCCTGGGCCAATGGTGTTCATCAGACCCATGTAGTAGTCGACCAGGGCCTTCCTACAGCCGCGGTTGTACAGATTCAGCTCCTCTGATTGGTGTTCGTAGTTGAAGTGGGCCTTGTTGTCCAGCAGGTGCTGCTGGAGACAGGGCCGCGGGGAGGAGGGGTTACAGCAGCTGAACGGGACGCCGTCCAACAGGTAACGACCGTCCACGTTGCTCCGTACACGACTAGCGGAGAGAGAGAAAGAACGGTTAGGAGAAGTGGATTTTCACGTCCATGTTTTTATACACATATTTATGCTTGCACCGAATAGAGGTGATCTGTGCCATCACCGGTGTGGCTGCTCCCATTAACATCCTCATGGGGAGGTCTGGTGTGTTATTGGTTTCCGTGGGAAACTAGTACCAGTAATTACTCCTCCAATCTTCCTCTCCATCCCCCCATTCTCCTGTGACTCTTTCACCCACCTCTGCTCCACCGGACCCCTTCCCATGATGACTGTTCCACCCCCCGCCATCTACCTCCCCCTCTCCCTCCCCCTCTCCCTCCCCCTCTGTCCCCTCCCCCTCTCGGCTCACTCTTTGACCTCCTTGGAGGTGAAGTCCAGGTAGCGGTTGCTGATCCACTGGACCTCGAACCAGTCCCTGTGGTTGTTGTTGCCACAGCACCTGAGCTCCATCTGCAGGCGGTCGATGGTCTCCTTCTGGAAACAGCGGCCCGGGACATCAGTGTCCCGGTAGAAGCGGATCCCGTTCCTCAGACCCACCTGGAGGTAGAAAGGGGGAGGATGGAACACAGCGCTCTGTTCAGTTCACCATACAGTAGTTCTAGCATTCTATTTATTGACGTAGCATGCCTCTTTACGGCTTCCTGTTACTTTGAAATACCCAGAACAACCCAGCCATGCCCCATACCCCCCCCCCCCCCCACCACCACCAACACACCCTCTCCACCCGCCCCCCCCAACACCCCCCCGCCCCCCACCACCACACCCTCTCCCCACCTTACCTCTCCCGAGTACAGCCTCGTCTCACCCCACCACACCCTCTCCATCCAACCCCACTGGACCCCTCCCCAGTACAGCCCCCCCCCCCCCCCCCCGCCCCGTGCAGCCCCCACCTTGAGGGACTCCTCCAGGCTGCCCTGCAGACAGTAGCTGAGCACCACGGAGGCGATGAGCAGAGCGCACAGTAGCAGGGCCACGGCCATCCAGGGCAGCAGCAGGGGCTTCCAGCGGGGGAAGCGCGCTGGGTCCAGGGAGTCTTGGCACACGCGGCCCGCAAACATGTTGGTGCCGATGGAGGCGATGCCCACCAGAATCAGGATGTTGGGAACCACGTGGATCTCGGAGTTGTCCATTACCTGTGGGGGGGGGGGGGGGGGACGGGGACGGGGGGGAAATGGGAAACTCGGATGGTTATCAAAAAAGATCATGAAGATTCGCACACCAAAAGCTCCCGTTTTGTTGGTTTTGAATAAAGTGACGTTTCGAGCAACAAGGCTCCTCCTCAGACTTAAAGTCTATGACGATGAAATGACACTGTCTGTCAAACAATGTTTTATCTCCCTCTTTCCCTTACATGTATCTTAGTCAGGTTTCTGCCTGTTGTGAAACTGATCCCAGGATGACGTGTGGGTGACACTCCCTGGGGTTTTTAAGCTAACGGCCATCATGGCCGGGTTAGAGCTGTCCGACGTGTCATCAATCTACCTCAAATGACCCCGAGCAAAACCTTTCAAACGAAGCTGCCATAATGGAAATCCATGAAGCGCTCACTCAATCATCGCTGCCCGGCGGGGATCCTGTCAAGTGAATCACTAATCAATCGCACCCGCTCAGAGCAACCTATCGGATCTATTAGTAATCAGTCAAGCCCATTGGTCAATTAGGTACCACCAGAGCAGCCATGGGATCATTTAGTTTCCTGCAGTCGCTCAGGACTCTGGTGTGTGTTTGATGTTAAATATAAGCGAGGGTGTGTGTGTGAGTTTGTCCAACCTGCTTCTTTACCAGTGTTCATTCATCTACTAGTGCGGGCTGCATGTGTGTGCAAACACGCGGCGCCAGATTGTGTTGCGTGCGCACAGAACCGCTTAATGGCTTGTGAGTGTGTGAGTGTGTGTGTGTGTGCTTTTCCCAGAGGCCCCTCGACCGTACTTCAGCCCTGCGGAGCAGCTCCGTCTTCAGGTAGATGCCCAAGCAGAAAGTGAACGCTCCGCACATGACAGCCACCCACGACAGCAGCCACAGCCCCTGGGCCAGACGCACGCGCCGCTGCAGGGGGAACTTCATCTTGAGCAGGGCCATGGCTCACCCTTCACTCACCAGAGAGAGAGGGGGAGAGAGAGAGAGAGAGAGAGAGAGAGAGAGAGAGAGAGAGAGAGAGAGAGAGAGAGAGGGAAGGTGGACAGGGGCGGACAGGTATGATGATGGACAGTACAGAGAGGGGGATATTACAGGGATATTCCAGTAGATTGGTGAGGTCAGTGCAAAGATATTCCAGTGTAAATTGGTTGGGTTATTACATAAAATATTCCAGCGCAGGTTGGTTAGGTTATTGCAGAGATATTCCGGTGCAGGTTGGGTTATTACAGAAATATTCCAGCGCAGATTGGTTAGGTTATTGCAGAGATATTCCAGCTCAGGTTGGTTGGGTTATTACACCGTTGAGCTCCTCTAAGTTGTTCAAGGGAGATGAGATAAGCAGGCAGATCCGTCTGATGTGAAGGGCACGTTGATTGGGATAATCCCCCAAAATACTTTCACTCCGAAGACGAAACTTAGTTCAACAAAAAAGGAAAAGAAGTTCTGATGCAAGGTAAAGCAATTAAAAGTCTAAAGAGAGTATATGACGAATGTTAGATATTAGGAATGACAGATTCGATCGTACAGATGCTCCTTCAAGTCGATACTAACGTTCCGTGCCACCTCTGCCCCAAAAAGTCTGAAGCAGCCCTTGTTTTTGTGTCCCTTCTGATCACACCCCCCCTCTGGTGTGTTGCTGTTGTAGTTCAAAGCCCCCTGTGGTTTGCGGAGTGCCCCTAAACTGCTGCACCCATGGTTGGAGGATCCACAGACTGGCCAAATACGACGGTTGGAATCGATAATCTCCTCCAGAGACACCTTGGGATCCTATTAGAAGGCCATGGCCAATGGGAAAGCAGGCCAGTGTGTGATCAGCAAACCTGTCTCGTCTGACATATAGATAAGCGCTTGCATGACACGGGGAAGGCCTCCAACGGCTATGGCGGTGGTCAGAGAGGGGGCTCAGAAAGAGAGAGAGAAGAGGAGAGATGAGGGGGGCTTGTATGTTATGACGCCTTCTGCATCTTTAGGTCCTTGTGTAGACAGTGTGAACAACATGAGAGTCTCATAGAGGAGAACACAACGGAAGACACAGAGGAACGTATTGTGTATCGGGAGTTACATTTGGTGCTCCCCACGCGGGTTTAAACAAACCATTACTTTAACTTCGTGTTCAAAGTCCTTATTCCCCCCGCAGGGTAATTTCCAGCACAATTTCCCAAAAAGAGAGCGAGGAGGAGGTTGTCACCAAGTGTGAACACTACCTGCTGGTAATGGCTTTGAAGAGTGAGAGGTGAAGACACAGAGAGAGAAATGGGACGGCAGGGGGTCCGTTTGCTCCAGAAGAGAGGAACAAAGTTGATTTTAAACAATGTTAGAGGGAGATGATTTTAAAATGGCTACTAAAAACTAGAATGATTGAAAAGAGCACAAGAGAGTCAAAGGTAAAGGGATAAAGAACCTACGGTTCCACAATCGAAGAGAAGATCTGATACACAGACGAAAGAGAGAGAGACAGAGAGAGATCGAGAGAGAGAAAGAGAAAGAGAGAGAGAAAGAGGGAGAGTGTGTGCGTGTGTGTGTATGTGTGTGGGTGTGTGTGTGTGTGTTTGCGTTTGTGTGTGTGTGTGTGTGTGCTTGTGTGTGTGTTTGCGTGCTTGCGTGCGTGCATTTGTGTGTGTGTGTGTGACTGAGTTGGGGGAGGATAAGCTGGGTTTTGACAGGTGCAATGACCAGAGTCTGCTTATGACACACTGTGTTTCTGTACAGCTAAAGGCAGGCAGGAGTTATTAACGACAGAAGGTGACAAGAGGGAACAGAGCCCTGAGGAGACATGATCAGTCAGGGACATGGGGAAATGAGGAGAGGCGTTAGCTAGCGAGAGATTGTGCAGAGAACCGTGAGGGGGCCAAAAGTTATTCCCTATCTGGTCTTTATGATCGATTTGGACAGGGACGGAGTCAGCGATGTTACAAATAATTAGGTGCTCCTGTATCATTCGTCTCGGTAACACTGAAGTCGATAAAATAATTACGGGAGGGCGGAGTGCGGGCAGAAAATGTCAATAATATCTAGTAGTCATAAATCAAAGCTTAATCAAGAGCACTTGACCAACCAACCGTAACTGCATCCTTTTTATTGAGTGAAATGAATAATTCTTCTGAATCGTATGAACTAACAGCAGGGGACTTGTGCAGTTACATCTAGCGAGTACTTGAGGAGGAGACATTCACAGCACGAAGACTACAGCTGACGGCAGCACACGCTACTGGGGTCCGATCCAAGGTTGTGTCGGCTGTTCCATCCACCCGGCCCAACCATCCAATGACTCTCTAATTGGTTTGCCCACTCTAGACATAGTAGTGCTAGCACTTATTACCAGTTTATCATTAATGCAGGTTACAAGGACAAGTAGATGTACATAATTACATGCGTTCCTATTGGCTACATAAAACTAGTTATCTACCACAACACATTCATTTGAGTATAGTATATTACAATCCATACAATTCTAAATACAATTGTGTACACACACACACACACACATATTTTATTTACATTGCTGACCACTGCCAAAGACGATATAGCCTTTTTAAAAAACGTCCTGCCCATTACACTAACATCTGGGCCTTCATAAGTACAGCCTGAAGTGTAAAGTAGTAGGGGGGGGGCGTCCGAAGAAAAATGGCAAGATGGTTCAGATAAATAAATGACCTTTCAACTCATTATTATTATAATCTGTTTTCAGAAGGCATTATAAACAAGTGGGTTGAAGCTGTAGGCAAAACGTCTTGGTAAAAGTGGTTGACCTCATAGTGTGGAAAGTGTCTACCCGCTCTACATAGGAGCCTTATCTTTTCATGATAACTGAGCAGAGAAAATTCTTATTCTATCATTTTTACTTCATATACATGTTCTGGGGGGGCTATGTTTTAAACCATTATTCATTGGATTTCATTTTCACTTACAAAAGATACACATAAACATAACTGTCGAGGGACCTGTCCTAAATTTCAAGCTATCGCACAATATTTTACCTAAATACATATCAGGGCAATCTTATTGAATATTAAAACTACAAAACGTCCGAGAAATAGGGGCTTCTTGAAGCAAACGCCTCTGCTGGGAACTGTTAGCTTTGGAGTGGACTGAGTGGTTGTTCCCTAATGTTGGTGAGCTCAGGACTTCTGGGGTGGGGAAGCAACGCAGCATGACCGGAACGAGTGCCACCTGTTGTAACAAACGCACGACACCTGTCACACACATGTCACTCCCCCCCCTTCCCTTTATCCAGTCCCAGATCCCAGTCCAGACCCTGGTGCCCCCCTCCCACACCCCCGTCGTCGGGGGGCTGCAGCTGCCCCATGAAATCATCCAGGGCCTTCTGGGCCGACACGTAGGACACGTCCCTCCCGCTCTGCCCCACGTCGGCCGCTGGGCCTGGGACAGGGGCGCCACCGTGGTGGTTGGTACCCGGGAATGGGTGCTGGTGATGGGACTGTGCGTGGGGTAGGACACCCTTGGCCTGGTCGCTGGCCATCTTCTTATAAATGGCCATAGAGATGTCTGCGACAGAGAAGGGCGGGCTCTGGCATTGGTTGGATCCTCTTGTTGCATTCGTTTCATAGTCCTCTTTCGTCCGGGCTCCTTCTTCCTGTGTCCATGGTATAAAGGCCGTCATCCGCTGTTGACTCTCCGTCAACAGCCCCCCGGACCAATCGTGTGGCACTCTGTCCGCTTTGGGAGCCTGGGATTGGTTGTCTATATAAGGAGAGGGTGTTGGTTGGTGGCTCTGTAGGAATTTCTTGGCAGCCTCGCTGGAATCAATATGCTTTTCCAATAAGTTCTTGATCAGACAGGGCACCTGGGGACGACGGGGCAGAGCATATCAAACTGGGTCGAGCATAGCCGTGCTACTAAATTACATTGATTTGGTGTCATGGGTGAACAAAGATTCTTTGTCTACAAGAACAAAGTATACCATGTCTCAGAAGGGTAAACAGTACTCTCATTCAGTTGATGGTTTTTGCACTTCTATAGAATAGGACTAAACACTTGGAACTCAAATCACTTTGGGGTTTTCATTGCTGAAAACACGTTAGTGAAGAGCATGGACAGATGGGATTATAGAGAAAAAAAGGTTTTGCTTTATGTAACTCAACTGAAATGCTGCTGTTGAGTCAGTAGATGGCGCCGTACTCACGTTGACTATCTCTAGAGCAGTGATAGTCCTGTGTGCGTCTTCCAGCTCCGAGCTCAGCTGGGCCACACGCTGGATTAGATACTTCCTCTCACTGCTCATACTCTCATTCTGCACTCACACACACGGAGACACACACATAGACACACACAGAGACCCACACAGAGAGACATACAGAGAGACACATACAGAGACACAAAGACACCAATGTTAAAAAACGACACCGTAAATACAGGAGAAGACTGAATCGCAAAAGGTTTGTAGAGGTTAGACTGGCAATACAAAAATAGTCTCCGTTAAATAGATTCCGTTTAAAAAAAAAATCCTAGCCCTTTGGTTAGTTCTCCCTGTTGTCTCACCGCTGAGTGCAGCTTCTCCCCCAGTAGGTTGTTGGTGTGTCGGGTTCCTGTGTGGGTCTCCAGCAGCCTGAAACAGACACACAGACAGCCACCCACAAACACAAACACGGGATTCCGTTAGGATTATATCCGAGCATTCTACCACTCACTGTCTCGTCTCATCTGGTAGAACTGGGTCACGGCGACCTCTGACCCTGGGAATAGCTGTTTAACACAGAGAGAGGAGGGAAGGATGCAAGTGGCCTCTGATTTGTCGTCACTGTTTGGGTGCGGGGAATGTGCCTGGTCAGTGAAAAGGAGCTGCGCCCTTGTAAATATGGGTTGACAGGGAGGCTGCAAATACTTGCTTTCACAGCACACTGTCAGGGGAGAAGCTAGGCCGGCTGAATGCCTTCCTCGGCTCTTATCCGCCTGCTAGAGAAAAGCGAGCCAGATGGCCTTACTGCAGAAGAGAAAAAAGTAAGAGGAAATAACAAGAAAAGGGCTAATGCTGTAGTGGTCTTCGCCTAGGGCCCTAGGAACTGATTTAGTGATAGCACCGTGGTTTAAAGGTTCCCTTCCAGGGGGCGAAGGAGACCCGTTTGATACCACGTGAGACGAAAATAGCTGTGGAGAAGGAAGGGTCCTATCACATAGGTGGCATTGTCAGGTGACCCCTGACCTCGTGTAGTTCTCCTTGGCTTGGCTGAGCTCCTCCCTGCTGCGCTGTAGCTCCGCCTCCAGGCTCTCGATGCACACCACGGTCTGCAGCAGATTCTGATGGAGGTCTGCGTTCTCCTCCTGCAAGAGCCTGCAAATCAAAGGAGCTCTGCTGTTACAACGTAACGGAAGCCACGCATCCTGGAGCCATCGTCGATACTTTATGTTGAAAACATTATGGATTTCGAATCTATGAGAACTGAAAAGAATGATGGATTTTGAATCTAGGAAAACTATTTTAAACATTCTAATCATGTGGCAATATCGATGTCATCGAGAGATGGAGGGGGGAGTTTTCCAATCAACTCATTAGCTACGTAAACATTCTATAGGTCATTAGCCCGGTGCCAGTAGCCTTCATGGCAACACACTTTTTATGTAACAATGTAGTACATTGGTTCCATAACCCTCGGTAACCTTCATCAGCCGGAGAGTGGAAAGAGAGGAGGCACATTAGAGCGATCAATAGCTGGCATGTTCAATAAAAAGGGTGCTCTTTAGAACTCAATAGGAAGAGTGAGACTGAGGGAGTGGGGGGTTCTGGGGGATTAAAATGCACTCACCGGAGTTGATCAGCATCCGACATCTCCTAACAAGAGAGGCAGAAATGGAAGAACAGAAAGGTTGGATTAGATGGAGGTGTGGAAATCGTGTTAAAGCCATTGAGTGAAAAGAGGTTCGATTTGGAGATCTGTTAGATTTAAGGTTTTGTTTTCTATTGTTAGTTCATATTTGCCAATATTTGTTTTAGACAAAAATCTAATCAATGAAATAAGTTCTGATATGGAAAACAGATAAATAGGAGGAGTGTGTTTTCAGACTAACACTTTCAATGAAAGGCAATGGTTTGGATCAGCAAGTGTATTCCAACTCCAAAGCCTTTGTGGTATTGACTGTGTGGGTGGTAAAGTATCACAGCCACAGCTCTAATGTTCTTACATAAGTGGTGCATTTTGACAATTTAATGCTCAGGAAACCGTCTGAAAGCTTTCCTGGTGGGTGAACACCACGCACTGAGTCAGAGCCAAAGAATAGACTTACGTCATTTGAATATGCAACGTGTTACATACATGGAATCATAGTCACTAAATAGAACAGACATGAAATCAATGTTGCCTGGCAGGAAAAAGCTGTTCCTAATAGGGCTGGGACTTAGTGATCGTCTCTGTCTCCTACCATTCAAGCAGCTTAGGAATCTCTCTCACTCCCCCCCCCCCCCCCCCCCCCCCACACAGACACACTAAAATGGCCGTCACTGCATGTCTAAACTCAGCCTCTTTCCTCAAAGAGCTTGACCTAAGCGACATACGTAAGCTTTCATCACAAACAGTGGTCCGGATTCTATATTTTAGGCTGCGTGACTTTCTGCTTCAGAACAGCTGAGTCACACTGCAGAGGCTCTGGCACAGAGATTCAGCAGCCCAGCCTGTCAGCATGGTGACTCAGCTGCCTTCGTCCAAAAAGGCTTTCAGGCCTCGTCGGTTTCATTTGATATTGCTGTTGCACCTTTTTCTCTTTGAAAATACGACGTGGTGCATTTTCTGGTTTAATTACATCATCCCCCCATTTGACATTCTCCAACGTGTGGAAACGTAAAGAGGAGGCAAAGATTCAAGGAAAGACTATAGAGACACGCCCTGAGACCAACCCTGTGCTTTGAAGAGCGCCCCCTGGGGCCAGCTCCTGAGCGGTGTCGGTCGGCATGCTCAGAGCTAGGGCTACCAGCCAGGTCATGGTTTCTGGAGGAGTCCGACTTGCTGGAGGGCGACTCGGACCCTTGGTCAATTCCTGGAGGTGGAGGAGGGGAGTGAGCTGGTCTCGGGTATCCCGGGACGGGGGACTTTTGGTGGGCTTGGTCACCGGCGATGTGGTGGCTCCTGTGCTTGTACTGCCGCTGTTTCTGTAAAGCGAGCTCGGGGCTGGTGCTGGCTTCATCCGTGAGCAGAGGGCCATATCGCCCCTGTCTGTCCCCAGAAACAGGGCCTTCGGGTAGGGAGGACTTCCTCTCTGTAGGGCCTCCGCCAGGGTGACCACTTGGGTGTGGACGAGGCGGCGGGCTGCCTCGGTAACTGCTCTTGGCAGCATACGTGATCAGTTTGTCCGGGTGGGAGAGTTTTCGAGCCCCCAAGTATGGCTCGCTGCTGCTCGGTTTGCCCGGCGTGGCCATCGTTCTTCGGGGTGGCTCTCGCTCTTCTCCTAAGCTTCCTCTGTGCTTTTTGGGAGGAAGCCTGGGCTGGGCTGGAGCTTGGGCTGGAGCTTGGGCTGGAGCCGGAGGCTGACCAGAGGCCTTTGTGTTCACCACCCCCAGGATGTTCAGGCGAGAGGGGCTGATGACCTGCTTGGTGATCTCATCCAGAAAGGCGGAGAACTGGATTTTTCCCTTGACAAAGTTCTCCCTGGCTTTCTCCGTCTGTACCTTGACTTTCCCCTCCTCCTTCCCCTGGCACTGGCCCTGCCCCTTGGCTACCCTAGGGGATAGCACCTCCATAGACCTGGCCTTGCGGATGTCCGGCTGGGTCTCTCTGTTCTTTAAGATGCCCTTGCAGGGCAGCTGCATGGAGGACACGGCTCTCTTGGGACCCCCGACACCCAGGTGGATGTCCTCCTCACAGAAGGCCAGGCTCTGGCCCAGGCTGAGGGTCTTGTAGAGGACCCCATGTTCCAGGGGGTCGGGACGGTGTTGGCCCCCTGCCGACCTCCCTCCGACCCGGCCTTCGCTGGTCTGCAGCAGACCCTCCTCACTGCGGCTGTGGCCCCTGTTGAGCGTGGCATAGCTCGGCCTCTCCCGGTGACCCTGGGGCGACACCTGGTGAACCGGAACCCCGGGAGAGCCGTGCACGTTGACGGTGGCGTAGGCGAGGGGCACTTTGCTGTCGTCCTCGGGAAACCTGCCGCGCACGTCGACGATGTTGGAGCAGGAGAGGGAGTGCTGGGGCCGCTCGGCGTGGCGGAGGTAGAAAGGGTCGTTGGCGCTGGCCTCCGTCGACCAGGAGGAGGAGGCCGAAGAGGAAGAGGAGGAGAGGGAGGAGGAGGACGCTCGAGAGAGGGTGACGGAGGTGCGGTGATGCTCATGCAGCTCGTCCTCCTCGCCGCAAAGAAGATGCTCTGGAGGATGATGGTGGCGGTGATGGGGGTGCGGGTGTCCGTGGTTGTCACGGAGGTGGTGTTCACCGTGATGGCGGCGGTGGTGTGGGCCCGAGGGACTGTCGTTGCCATCTAACGGGGTGTAGCTGAAACCAACAGGATCGATAGACAGTGATTATGTGTTCATCCACGTGTCAATGAACATCAGAAGGGCGTTCGACTGAAAGGGTCAAATGATTGTCATCTCAACGAAGGAATAAACCTTTATTCTGACAAACTAGTTTACTATTTGAACAAAACACTTTTGAGACTGTCTTCTTCATACAAGTCAGTCTCTGAAATCATGTGTGGAGGCCCTTAAATAACTATTCTGAAGTTGTACTGTACTTTTCTTTAATGATTTTGGATAAATCTAAATATTTAATTTTGTGGAATCTAGTGAGATACATAATACAAATACAGTATGTATTTTGGTTATAATTGTCAACGGTATAATGTGATATGCAAGGCATTTTCCAAATAATATAAATACGACCAGTTAAAAATAAAAATATGTTACTGTGAGCTCACTTGTGTGCTTCTCTGTCTTGATGCTGATGATGAGGGTGGTGATGATGGTGCTTCCGTAAATTCATCTCCTGGGAAGAGGGGCTGTGAACCGGCATGAAGAACTTCTCCATCACCTGTCTCTTTCCTGGTGGAAGGCTGTCAATGCTGTCCTCGTGAATGAGCTGGTGGTGACCATGCAATGGGTGCTGGTCCTCAACTCTCTGCTCTCGCACTCTCTGGTCCTGTTGTCTGTCTACGGCTCTTCTCCTGTTTCTCGCAGCACCCTGTCTGTCTCTGTCAACCCCAGGGATCATCACTCCAGACCAGGCGATGGTCTGCTTTTCAACTGGCCTTTTAAATCTCTAAGCAAGGGCTGCGGTTTTATTTATGTCTGAAACAAACAGAATTCTCAGCAGAGCAGTCAAACCTCAAGGTCGACAAAGGGGCAAAAAATGTTACGAAGAGTTCTTTCAAAAAATGTATTCTGAATACAAAAAACAACATTGATCAACTAAATGAAATGTAATTCTAAACAGTGTATCTCACCCTGGCTGTCTATCTATCTTTCTCTCTTAGTATCCAGCTGAAGAGTAACTGTGTGAAAGCTAGGAGATGGATCTTTGTCTTGCTGTTGGCCTGCCCTGACGCGCCCCGATGCAACTGGCTCTCTCACTGAATCGGCTCCAGAGCAAGAGACAAATGTCCTCGTGGGCTGCAAAAAAATCGAACATGGACACTAGAACTAGAACATTAGTCCAGTTCACTTACTCTATTGATGGGGTATGGGGCTTGTTGTTTGTGCCTGTGTAGTGGGGGTCATAATTTGGTATGGCTACATACAGGATCACAACCGAACAACTGCACTAAAACAAAGTCTAAAAGGGACTTCAACCCTGCTCCCCTGATCCTGAAGACGACAGTATTTCACTATATTTCAAGATTTTCCTGTAGCTTTTCCATAGCCTGTAATTTGATTTTACACATCTTCATCGTCGAGAAGCAAACAAAAGGGTCCTTTTATTCCAAATTGGCAAGGACTGCCCTCCTATTGCTGATTTTGTTTTCTAAGAGGCCTTTTTAAAGAACAAAAAATAAAACATGTTGTGATGATCAATCCAGGCCAAATAATTTGCCATTTGTGAATTGGCCACTGCAACCAAAACCTATAGAGAGTCTGAGAAAGGATGCCAAGTGAAAAAAGATGGTTCATCACTTCAAGATCATACCCACCCATGGGGAGATTTGCACTTATTTGACATAATAGGCAAAGCGGTGATAGGCCCAATAATGTATTGTTTTTTAGTAAACAACTTGTTTTCCGCTGAGCATGTGGCCCGTGAAACCCGACCAGACAAAAATGATCTAATTAGTTATTTGAGGTCAGTGGGGGCTTAAACTTATCTAAAAGACAATTCCCCATCCCCTTCAGTTGCTGATTAATCACCGGATGATTGTTGCGTATGGCAGGTCTGCGTCTGCCTACACAAGCATGGTAATCAATGGTGCTGTGGGATTGCTGCCTTCTGCAGCCACAGCTATATCTGCATCTGAAAACATGCATTTGTTTTACTAACTGAAAGCCACTGTCAAGCCACGTCTTAGAAATGATCGTGTCCTGTGTTAGGCCTAGCGTAGTAGTGTGAACATCAGGCATACGCATAGGTTGTTAAATAAATTGAGAAAATATCACTCCTACGCCTACTTTGTAATCTTAATTTGTAACCTGTAATTACCGAGGGCTATATGGTTAATAACAAAACGTTTATATAGACCTATGCCTTTTATAATAGATACCAATACAACGTTTATCCATTTAACTTGGAAGCCAATATAGATAGTAAGAATATGGAAATACATAATAAATGTTAGGCTTACTGTCTGCATTCATTTCCACAACACTTCGTCGCAGCAAAGCTGTTCGACTGCTCGAGTAGCCTAATAAGTATCACATGTCAATCATTTTTATTTTTTAAATTGTGCCCCCTCATCTGTTTGAAAAGTGGCCTGTGGCTAACCACTGAAGAACTATGATCAATGAGAGCTTTGTGTAAACTTTGAAACATGCATTTGTCTAGATACTAACACTCCCTCTGCTGGTCAACAGGAGCTTCGCTTTACCAACATCAGAGCCCAGTAGTTTTCCATGTAGCTTTATTTATTGTTCAGGATTTTTCGAGATATTTCTGTTTTGTTGTTACCAATGGGACTGTAATGTGTTATCAGCAAGCCTCTTTCTGGCATTTATGAGCACTGTATTGTGCCACCATGATGGTGATTGCAATTTGTTGCTTAGCCAGTTGTATGGCCTCAACCAAAGTGAGCTGTAACGTTAGACTATGGCTTGATCAGACAAAATTCCGTTGCCGTCCAGTAGTTTCAAAGACAAACCAAATACTTTCCTTAAACCAAGAGACAATAAACAGTGCACTGGCCTACGTGATCGTCATAGGAATCGAGTTAATGTAGAAAAAATTCTAAAACAGAAAAGTTCCGACCGATTCCGAAAAAGGCCAGTTTGAACCGGTTTGCAAGACCTCTTCACGGGCGTTTTAAAATTCATCCGAGTATGACGTTGGCTGTTGTTTTTCAAATTGTTGCCATGGTAGTATTGTTTAACAACATTTGGTAGACTTTCGTAGCGTTTTTATCAATAGTATTTCAAGAAAATCATCTTAAACAAGCCTTTAGTAGATATTCCAACAATTGCTTGATATATAAAGAGTGGACCTACTTTTGGTAAAACCTAAGTCGGAGGAATCGTGCAAAGGCTCGTGCCACGTCACATGCAGGGTATAAATTTGCAAGTGACGCACCCCTCCTTCACTGCATCGATGAGACCCGACGCGCCTATTGCTTTCCGTTGAAGATGCAGGTCGTCGTGATTTTGAACTTCGGTATCGTTTATTCGTGGAAACTTATGATAAATACCATTATATCTAGTAATGATATAGTTTGTGTGAGGCATTGAAGTAAGAAATTAGCTGAATCTCCATTTATTCGCTGGAAACGTCGTGAATTTTAAGACGGCGTCACTGAACGCAAGCCAAATCTAGCATTCCTTAACGTTCGCTAGCTAGCAGTTTCTTTTCACTTCGACGATATTAGTTCGGATTCGGCTTTTTATGTCCGTACCTGGTATTCGATATACTGTCTTATTGCTTTTATATTAGATGTGTCAGCAACACAATTTAAATCAAATATTGCTACAAAGTTAACTTTCAGGGTCAAAGTTAGGGCCCAACTAGCTGACCTAGCTAAAGCAAATCTTTTGTCTAACGGTAAAGGCCTTTGGTCTACGTACAGAACGCTGGATAGCCAACGCTAGAGATACACGTTATCTAACGATGTTAGACATCGACTATCAGTCAGCAGAAATGGAAATATGTTTTCTTTACATAATTTCCTCAGCTATAACGTGAAGGAATTAACTCAAAGTTGTAGTTCACTATTTAACTGAATCCATTTTAGATTGTCAACCTGTCAACATTAGCGTTACAGGAAGTGATATATTGCTGGAGAATTACCCTATTTATGTTAAGTAACTTAAAATAGGTCATCACCATATACTTAGCCGACGGCAAGGTAGTTGCCAGCTTGTGATCCGCAATTTATATTGGTAAGCAAGTCAGCTGTTAGTGGCATTTCAGAAAGCATATAGCAGGACTAGCTAGATGCTGCGCCAATTGAGAAAGGAAATGAGAATTCAATCTGTAGTGACGCATCTTAAACCAGCTAAGTTTTTGGATAGAATAAATGTACAAACGATCAGGATAAATTCTTGTGCGACCGCATTCGTTTTTTTTCCTTCGTTTTTATTGTGTGTGTGTGTGTGAAGAAGCCATCTTGACGCAGCTGAGAGCTGTAACAGATTTGTTGTAACCAAGCCACACGTAGTAACAAGACCAAAATGCTGTCTTCAAACGAGTGCAGTAAATGCCAAAGGAGAATCTTTGAAGAAATTCTAGTCTCGGCAAAGCTATTTGACGCAGAAATCTGCTTCAGCCTTATAGTCCACTTGTCTTAAGGCACTAGTGGTAGGTGAAGGAACCGCAGCTGTTTTCATACTCCTGATTTTCTCTAGTGAAGATTGAAGATTTTTTTTTATGTTTCGATGAGGACTGAGTTATGGTGTATCGGGAAAAATGGACTTAGTGTTAGGTGAATCACTGAAGGACGGCGTCAGGACCAGAGGGAAGAAAGGCGGCCATAGGAATCGGGGAGGACCAAGAGGGCAGGAGCCGAGGGGATCCAGAGGAGCAGCCGGGTGTACACCAGAGGGAGCCAGAGCTGCAGAGCAGGGTAGCAGTGCAGCAGTGCAGAGTTGGCCTCCAGTGATGCGTCCACCCAGTCGAGTTGTCCCAAGCTAACCAGCCAGCCACAGATGAGGGTCCCAGCCGCAGTGAGGGGGGGAGAGGGAACACTCGTCTTTCTTTTCAAGTGACAGGAGGTGTTGGGTTTGTATGTTGGGTAGAGGTATTGCTGTAACATTGTGATAAGAACTTCGATTTACATTCATTTAAAAAGTGCCTCTTGTAGAACACAATTGCTCGCGAAGCTCTGTTTTTCCCTCTTTCAGGCAAGGTGTGTAAAACATTATCTCCCCCGGTCACCTGTCCTGTTGCGCGCTGACTGAGTGTGGTGTCTGCTGTGATGAGTGCCTTGGGTAGTGTGCTGGCGAGAGGACCGTCTTTTGGACTGCTCAACCTCCTGCGCTCAGATGTAGTTCCCCAAGCTGAAGGGAGAGGGAGTTTTCTGTGGTTCAATTCAATAGGTCTACCCACCGCAGTTGTCGTCTTTGGATTGGGCGTCGAAGGTCTCCGGTTCACATGATCGATTTGTATTCTACAGCCTCCATGCTACAGCAACACTTGGGGCAGAGCAGCTACAGCCGGGGGTAAAGTGAGCATTGAGTTGATTGCATGAGATGTACACAAGGAAGCAACTATCCTGTACACAACCTGTAGTGGTTATTCGTAGTATGAAATCGTATCATGGGATTACAGATAAAATATTTTCATTGGATAGTTTGTATTTTCGATGGAGGGTGGTGGGGAAACAAATGTGTGTAGTTTCTTTTCACAGGTTTACTGCTTAAAGCTGTCCTCCCTGGGATTTCCTGTGTTTAGTGCCCGCTATAATCAATACAAGTTAGAAGTGAGTGTCGCTATCAATAACGTGAAGGATTGGATGGATCTCACATAATCACCACAATATTGCGCTTTAGGAAAGTATCCTGTACTAGCTGGAACTGAATGACAATTTTAAGTATAAATCATCATACTGGATTTCTTGTATTGAAGGGTATTCACTTTATTTGGGTAATGGGAGGGGGCTGTGGGGTTGCTAACCTCTCTTCCTAGATTTCACAGCTTCGTGCAACGCAGATATTTTTAAAGATCACTTTTAGAGGTTTGGGAAAGAATCGTCCAAGTGTTCTACCTCAGATTGAAGTGGACGTTTTGCCTTGTGGTGTAGCAACTCGTCGCTTGTCACTAAGTGTCCTGGTGTAGCCAGAGGTATTCTACATTGTGGGATGGCAGCTCAAGGTGTTTTCCATGGAGTGGTAACAATCCCTTTATTAGATGTCATATCAATTCTATCCTGGTTACAGTTGCATATGGGTGTTTTGGGGGTCAGGGGGGGTTGCCTAATTATGACTTTTCCAGAATTTGTTGGCCCCGCCTCAAACTTGGAGACAGCGTCTACTGCCGATCATACGGGAAATGCGCGTTCAGGCCTGTGGTATTTAAAGTTTCCTTTAGCATTGGGTTGTATTAAGTACACTGATCTATTGTATCCATGTTAAATACCCTTTCCATGTAGTCTGCTTTTTGAAACTGTTTTGGTGTTTTATTTGGGGTGGGCATCAATCTTTGGGTGGGAATGCTGGAAGGCTTGTTGTCCCATTTGCATTTTTCAGTGTGCTGTGTCCTGTGCGCTTTCGAATACTCAAGACCATCGGGAACTCCCCTAACTCATTGTATGTAATGGTTAACTTGCGCATCAAACGTCACGTAAGGTCACTAAAATGTGTTACATTTGATCAATTACGTTAAATACCATTCCCCTATTTGCACTTCCTTTGCAATTAGTTAACATTGCTTGTATTGATGATACAGTAAACTATCTGTAAAGGATTTTATCATTGGTTAATAAATGCATAGCTTGTTGTGATGGAATACATTTTTGGTATGCATTTGTTCTTTTTGGGGTCTTTGTTTGTGGGCTTTTCTTGTGCTTTTCCAGGTATGACTAAAGCTTGAAGCTATGTAGAGCACCGATGTGACCTTGGCTTGGTGCAGCTCTTACATGGTGGAAATTGAAAAGGCAGATAAGTTGATTACAGCAACTTTGTCAAGTGGACATTTTCAATTATGAAGTGTAGCAGCATCCATGAGCAGCAATTTTAAAGGGAACCTTTAAGTTAAAGCATACTGAATTTCGATATTGGCAGTTCTATGGTGTTGTGAGGTCGGGGAAAAGGGTGTTTTGCTCTTGATCTTGCAGAAGTGCAAAAGCCGTAAAGAAGGGCCGTCGCCTACGGAAAACCACAGGAGTCGTCCAGTCCTTTGACCTCATCCCAAATTCACAGTTTGAGCACTTACAAATGTATTCAAGACAAAGGGTTTAGCCCTTTTAGTCCTCGGCTACCAGCCCTTGTGCAACTGTACGAGTGGCAGTCTTGAGTTCATGCTGGTTTGTTTTATACCTAGTTTTGAAATTGCGCAACTGTGCAGTAGACTTTAAATTTAGGTAGCTGAGGGAGGCTGTGCATTGTGCAGACCTAATTTGGACTTTCATGCAGCGCAAATGTGTTGCCGCTTCTTGTAGTGCGTGTCTGGGTGGGTGGGCATGCTTACATTTTTGTCTCTACAGAAATCTTATATGCCAGCGTGGTTCAAGCACGAGTGAAGTCTTCTAACCTGGAGCATGTAGTAAGGTGTTGGCTTACCTTTAAAATTGTAGCCGAATCAAACTTGACCAGTGCTATGTTATAGTTTGGTTTTATAAACATCTATTTGGCTTTAACGTAACCTCAAATAATGAATAACATCAATGCTTTACTGTCATATCTCTCTTTGGCCATGAGCCATAATGCTTTTGCATCAAATGTAGTTCATCTTGTAGCCTTCTGAGTTTTTGTTGGTGCGATTGTATGTGTAGGTCACTCTTTGTTTCAGATCGTTCTCGTCTGTCCACTCCCGATTGCGCCTGCCTGAATGCAAAGCCGTCTCTGGGGAGATATGAGTGTATTGCCCCTGAATGAAGTACCAACCCCCTCTGTGCGCTTGAGCTCCCCAAGTGAACCCTGCGTCCTTCCTGGGAGTGTGCTGTGTGTGCGCCTCTTTCCTTTCCTTTTTGGTTTCTCAGGTCAAATTACGCAACTTAAAAATTGTCTTGAAATTGGCCTCTGGGATCGTCTAACTACGTGATGGAAAACTGAGAACCCTGTGTCGCATAAAGATCAAGAGCCACAAGCTTGTCTTGCTGCTAATTAAGCACCTCTTCTGTTTCATGGGTATTAAGTTAAGTAATTTTGGTTCCCCTGAGTAACATCATGGCTACTTGTAACTCAACCTTTGCATGCACACCAGCTCTGCATAACATTTTGATTACATACTTCACGTTGTTAGTGTACTCAATGCAAAACAACATGGCAGTATATTAGAGGGGGGGGAGTGGGGGCAACACTTTCTCTCTTCCTTTCAGATCTTTCTTGCATCTAAAAATTACTACTGGTCCTGGGAAACAATGCTGCTAGGAGTCGTGGGATGTGACATGTCTTGGTTCAGCACAATCCTAAAGTAAAGTCTGGTTGTATCCTGGAGGAGTAAATGAATGTGGAGAAATGGCCTGTTTGTCACTCACGGTAAATGACAACCATATTTAAGCAGTTGATATGTTGTCTGACTTGAAAGGGTGTGCCGTCTTTAGGGGGGGGGGGGGGGGGGGGGGGTATAAACTGCTTCTTTTTTCGTTACAGCCTTGCGAGCTACGAACATGCAAAACGTGACCGCCCGACCAAGCTTGTTCAGCCCGTAGTCCGGAGAAGTTTGATAAGTTTTAAACATCGAAGAAATACGAACAAAACAGCTTTATGGATTCATTGAATTTAAATGGAAACTCAGTATTAAGGAAACTCCATATGTGGAATCGTTCATCAGTAGTCCAAAGATGTCTCTTTGGGGTTTGCGGGGTGTGGGGGAAACAAAGTTGTCTTTTCCTCTAGTTTCAGGCACTACAAATCAAAAGTTCGGGTCGTGGCAGGATAGCAAAGCAGCCAGGGGTTTTCTTTTCCTGGAAGAACAAACTCTTGAGTTATGTTCCTCCAGGTTTTGCTTTTAGCCCTTAAAATAGCCGACAAAAAAGCAAAAGACTCTGGTGGTGGCACTCCTGATTTCTCAGGATGGGGTTCAACTCCCTACAGTGTCTTGCTTTTCAATCAGAATCCTGGCTGCTTTTTGAAGTCTTAAGTCTTGATTTTCAGTCTAAAAAATTAAATGTTGAATTAAAAGAAGAATTAAATCTGATCGTGGCCAGAATGAATGTGCTTTCATAAATTCTCGTTCGGTTTTTAATTTGACCAATACCGGTATTTTATTTCCCACCACAATGACCATTTCCGCAACATCCAAGAACACTGCAAGGTAGTGCAAGCAACTAATGCTGGCTAGCCATGGGTAAATGCAAATTCAGTATTAAGTGGTTGGAGGACTCATATTGTGGCTGGGTGACACCATCCAGCGATTTGTATGAGGCGTGATGTGAAATTTTTCGCAAAACATTCAAACTTGGGACAATGGGCTGTAATAGTTTCATTCTCATTAATGTGCAGTGAATATTCCTGTTCAAATTCAATTAAACTCAACAATTGGTGCTCATTGGTCAAACTGCTTGTAACTGCATAGCCTTACGTTTATTTTAAATGTTTTTCCTATACACTTGGGTAGATTAAGAGCATGCTACTGCGGAGTCCCTTTTACTTGGGTAAATGGTATCTGAATTTCTTTAAAAGAGAGAGCCCAGAATAAACATCTATGACTGCTGGAGACAAAATTAGCAATGTGACCCAAGAGATCCCAAAACCAGCGCAATGTTTCATTTAGTACTCAATTGCAGGACATGTACTCGAACATAATCATGTGCATGAGCACAACACACCATGTAATTATTGACAGATTGAGCCGTTTTTTTTTAGTTTGATTTAATAATGTTTCTGTAGCTAAGATGTAGTAATGTGGTTTTTCTTGGGTTTAGTAAAATGGTAGTGTTAACGTCTAAATAGGTTTCAGGCCTACATCCTTTCTGTAGTTGGGTGCACATTACTGGAGTGCACACGTGGTCAACATTTCAAATGAACAAGATAAGAAAACAATTATGTTGCAACTAGTTTACGTTACGCCAAGCTAAAAAAAAAATCTCGGGTCTTAGCTTGTTGCATAGCCGTAAATAAAGGGCCAGTACCAAGCGACATCTCGAGGTGCTCCCTTGACAACCAGACCAAAAAAACATGCGTGTACTGCTGTCTATAGTAGACAGCGGTCAGTAATTACCGGAACCACCCAGATGTTTTTAGTCTGCTCCGTTTCAAACAATTTTAAGCTGACTCAAACTGCTGTCTGCTGTCGCATAAGCTAGTTCACAAATCATAAAAATGCTGATTATTGATTAATCCTGAAAACCATGGTTTGTACCCAACCAAACAATCCCACCAAGAACTGAGGCCAAGTGCAAAGACCAATTTTGGGTTGCAATTACCATTTCACTTATGGCAACCTGTTCCCAGGAGAACAGATTACCGTTAGCATCCCCACCCTCCACCTCTTGTTTTGTAACCATGTACAGTGTAACATCAGTTTGTGGACCTCATTTTCTTTGTATTGTGTTGGAATGTGTCAATTGTTAAAGCACTTTTCAAATTATTTGAAAGTGACATACAAATAAAACATTTGTTCTAAACCTTATGGCCCTTGTTGTTCAAACAATGTACATTTGTAATGTCCTGTCAAATGGGCAAATTAATGGCTAGACAATAGTTTTTTCATTTGAAAAGGCTTAATTTAACAGTTCAATTTATGACTGGGTGTCAACACAGGAAAATAGGGTATTATTTCGACTGGTAAACAATAGGCCTAAACATTTCAGGAAATCTTAAAAGATAACATTATACAATCATTATGAATATTACGTTTACAATTTACAGATTCCACCACTTGGTGTATAATCTAAGAATATGGGGGCTATTCGACTAATTGAAATCGCAAAAAAATTCACAGCTCTATCGAAGTAGGAATTTAATTGTGATGGCGATTGATTACTGGACTGATACATTGACCCTTAAGTGCGGCAATTATCAATTGTATTTTTGTAAATTGTACAAAAATACAAATGTATGGAATAAACCAATAAGGATCCATTGAAATTAAATTATGGAAAAATGCTAAATTCGATAGCTTGGAAGCTCTGCATGCCATATGTAACTCCAAGTGTATGAGAAGCTCTATGGGAGCAGATCAATCAATGACCCGTATCTGCTAAAGCTTTCAGGCCCCATAGCCGAGCCCCTGACACATATTTTTAATTTAACTCTTCTGGTTTGATCCCTAAAATATGGAAGTCAGCTCTGGTTACTCCTTTGCATAAAGGGGGGGAATGCAAGCGACTTAATTAATTACATACCAATTTCCAAACTCCTATGTCTAGCAAAGATGTTAGAATATCTTGTATATGAACAGCTTCGTACTTTGTTCTCCACCAATAACATTTGAAGTTCTTTTCAGTCTAGGTTAAGATCTGGTCATAGTACTATTACAGCAGCCACTCTTGTAGTAAACTATCTAGTTACTGCTCTTGATAAGAAACATTGTGCAGATATGTTTATTGATTTGTCCAATGCTTTTCATACAGTTAATTGCAGATTACTTCTGGATAGATTAGCCTTGCTGAGATTCAGTGATGCAGCTGTTTACTGGTTTCAGGACTACCTCTCTGAAAGAACGCAGTGCGTAGATGCTAAGGGTTTGAAATACAAGGTTGTAACAAGAGAATGGTGTGCCACAAGGTTCAGTTTTAGGTCATACATGGTTTACACTTTATATTAATGATATTTGTACCTCTGTAGAAGATTTCTATGCAGATGATACCATTCTTTATTCTTGTCTACCGTCCATAGAACAGGCAAAGTCATACCTTACAAGGGCATTTAATTGCGTGCACAAATCCCTTAGAGATCTGAGATGAATCCTTAATGAGTCAGACTAAATATATCCTTTTCTCAAGGGCCAAAAGGTTAGATTATAAAGCATATAATATTTGCTCCCTAAATTGAGCCCAAATTGAGCGTGTTGCAGTTTACAAATACTTGGAAATTTCCCTAGATGGAAAGTTGTCATTTAAGACTTGTGCTTGAACCCACAAAGAAGGTGAAGAGCAGACTTGCAACTGGGAATAGATTTAGAACACATCACTGTACATTATATAAGAAAGTAGGATGGTCTTCTCTTGCATTATTATTTTATTTATTTATATAGGGGTAACCAACTGAGACTAGGTCTCTTTTCCAGCAGTACCCTGTTTAAGGCAGAATAAATAAACTGAATAAGAAAGAGCCTCACATGTAAGCAGTTATGATTTAATGTTAAAATCATATTGTTAAAGACAATAGAAAAGAATCTTCATGACATGTAGGCCTACTTAACCCCATTTGGCCCTTTAACTTTACAACTAGGTATAGCAAGATCTTCTTCAGGTAATTTGGCTGGCCAAAACTAACCAAAAATAAATCTAACTAAATTAGGAAAACCGGTGCAAGGTTGGCTACATTATATTATTTGATCGGATCGGGGGCGGGATTTCAGCCTGCATCCAGTGACGGCGACATTCCCCCACACCACAGAGCTCTCTACCAGACCTCCTTACGTTTTGGATAGGTAGCTAGGTACTTCAACATTGCAGCCGTCAGCCAGTGTAGTGTGTGCTAGCGACCCACGTTAGCAAAGTTAGCTAACGCTGGCTGACTCCTCTAGGTATTTTATCGCCATAGTTTTTTTTTGTTTGATGTGGAGTGAGGGAAAGGGAAGATGTGGTCCTTTTTTGCACGGGATCCAGTGAAAGATTTTAATTATGAAATTTTACCTGACACGCAAGAGTTGTCCGGGATATGGACGTTACATCGAGGCAAGCGAAAGGTAAGTGACTGCCGCAAATCACAGTTAGCTAGCTAATTAAACTAGCTTGTCTTTAGTTTTGTTGTTGTAGCTAGCTAGCTAGGTAGCTAACTGGCAATCTTGCTAGGCTGTCTAGCTTTCAGACTGGGCCCTGCCCCGGAACAGTGGCCGTCTAACGCTAACATAATCTAGTTATCTACATACATGAAATGTGAAATGTTAATTGGAGAACTGTCACTTCATAATATTCATCTGTGACATAGCATATTGGCTATTACTTTATTTACGTCAAAAGACGCGGATGGAGATGGGGTCAGGTTGGCGCAGCCACGTATCTCGCCACGTCAAACATTAACCAACCCATCCACCGACCTTACTTGTCAGCCATCAGCTAGTCTGTAGTCATCCATCGTTAACACACAGAAACGGTTAAAAAACATCATTGTCAACCATATCTGTGGCGTTAGGGGTTAAGGCACTGCCATACAGAGTTAAGCTAACGTAAGCTAAGGCTGGTAATATACCTTAACAATAAGGTATATTATGAACTTTAATGTCTTTGCTTGATCGAGCATTAAAACAACATATTTTCTGCCTATAAATCAACAAAGCAATGCTTCTTTGGAATCCGTTAATATCATCCCCCTGGCCATCAATGATTTCAACTCCACTCATAGTTACCCTATTTATAAACTCAGGTATGCAACAAAACAGTTTGCTTTTTGAGTTATACAGTTATTATTATATATAATTATAATTATGAATAATAATTAATAAATATCATATTTTGCTTGTGTGTTTCCACTTAGACAGGTGGGGAGCCTGTGTCTGTGTTTGTGTACGATGTGGCACTGGGAACCGAGGAGCAGACTCAGTTAGCCAAATCGGCTTTCAAACGCATGAAGACTCTTCGCCACCCCAACATCTTGGCATATGTTGATGGACTAGAGGTGTGTTTGTTTATGTTCCATGCAAGCATTTTGTGTGTATGTGCAACCACACAGTCATCAGAGCTCCCCTTCACAAATATAATTTTACATTGTTTATCTTTATTCACAGCGTGTACTAGGCCATATGTCACAACCAGTTATCTCAAGTATACAATTTATTTATCCAAAAGACCCATTACCAATGTCTTAGCTTCCCTTATCTTTTTCTCCTTGCATGTTATGCAGACTGAGGTGAGTGTCAACAATGTCACTCAATTGCAGTCAGTTATATGCTAATATGTTTGTGGAGCCCTGCGTTATTGAAGTGCTGTAGTCAGCTTGTCTTTGTGTAGTAATTTAAGCTAAGACTTGACAGTTAGTTAAATAGCCGTGCTTTACTGTAATCGGTATACACCCATGCGTGTAGTTGATCAGTGTTGTTGTTGCAGACAGAGAAGAGCCTGTACCTGGTGACGGAGCAGGTGACCCCCCTGGCAGCACACCTAAAGACCCAGGCTGAGAAGGGCGGCTCTGGAGAGCTGGAGATGTCATGGGGCCTCCATCAGATTGTGGTTGGTACAACTAGTAATTCAACCCAAAGTGTCTATTTTACTTTCTCTGACATGCATACACAATAACTGCCAACCTGCTACACACACACACACACACACACACACACACACACACACACACACACACAAATAATAGCATTGGTCTCCCCTTTTGCAGAAAGCCCTTAGTTTCCTGGTCAATGATTGCCACCTGCTGCACAACAACCTGGGCATGTGGGCTGTGTTTGTGGACCGGGCCGGGGAATGGAAGCTGGGGGCTTTGGACCACGTGACCCCGGAGCAGGGTGACCCCGTCGGAGCTTCGCCAACCGCTAAATCGTTTTACCCAGACATGGAGAAATACGACCCTCCCGAGTCACCCAACAGTGCCACTGCGGAGAAATGGTGAGAGAGAGAAAGGAGGAGGAGGAGGGGGAGAAGATAAGACATAGGAAGACATTCTGGGGAATGAGGAGTGAGAGGCAGTACATAGAAATGAGAGGAGGATATGATTAGAGAGCTAAAGGTGATGGACAGAAACATTTGCTCTCTCTCATATATATACATGTATATATTTGAGAAAAAAAATACATATATATTCAAAGTTTGCCAATACTGCTTTGTATTGTTTAAAGCTTTTGCATACATTTTTGCATCCAATTATAATCCTTAAGAGTTTTTTATTTATTTATTTAATGTCTGTTGTGTGTGTCTTCCAGGGCAGGGGATGTGTGGCGGTTGGGCTGCCTGATCTGGGAGGTGTTCAACGGGCCCATGGCGAGGGCCTCCTCCCTCCGCTCCCTGGGAAAGGTACAGACCATCCATCCTCTTCATCGTCGTGGTTATGTCAGCTAAAAACGAAACACTTTGAATAGCTTGCACGAACAATGGCAACGCTGCTCACCCTTCAAAACACTGCATAAAAAGCTGCTTCTGTCCCCTCACTTTCTCATTGAAACATTTTGCCTCATTTCATATGTTTATCAAGATCAGTCATTTCTTCTTTGCAAGACACGTTTTCTATTGTTACATTATTATTAGACTCGCACTATATAAAAGTAACTTCAAATGAACATCGCAGTGAACTTGCATGCTTTGGTCGGGACAGCCCTGTTTGTGTTCCGATGAGACTAAGTCAACATGTGTATCTTTCCCTGTGGTACCGCCCTGCTAGGTCCCAAAGACTCTGGTGCCCCACTACTGTGAGCTGGTCGGAGCCAACCCCCGGGCCCGACCCAACCCGGCCCGCTTCCTCCAGAACTGCAGAGCCCCTGGAGGGTTCCTCAGCAACAGCTTTGTGGAGAGCAACCTCTTCCTGGAGGAGATCCAGGTACATGCACAGGGATACTGTCTGACACACACACACACACACACACACACACACACACACACACACACACAGGACTTTGAGATGACTAATATGCAAAACATAGACGCTTTTTGTTCCACTATACTTGCTTTGACAGACCGTTTCTGTCTGTGTCTGTGTCTGTGTCTGTGTCTGTGTCTGTGTCTGTGTCTGTGTCTGTGTGTCTGTGTGTCTGTGTGTCTGTGTGTCTGTGTGTCTGTGTGTCTGTGTGTCTGTGTGTGTTCCAGATCAAGGAGCCAGCGGAGAAGCAGCAGTTCTTCCAGGACCTGAGCGAAAACCTGGACTCGTTCCCCGAGGACTTCTGCAAGCACAAGGTCCTGCCCCAGCTGCTCACTGCCTTTGAGTTTGGCAACGCCGGGGCCGTTGTGCTGACACCCCTCTTCAAGGTGAGTACCATCCATGGATGGATGCAACGGGTTGGTCCTGACAGACACTTGAAGGGTCAGAGACAGAGCAGTTGATTATTCCTGCAAGTTTTTTTTTTACGTTTTTTTTTATAGTTATTGTTTGTTTTTGACAGTTAGCATTTACCCATCTCCTCCACACACACACACACACACACACACACACACACACACACCATCTCCCTATCTCCAGGTGGGGAAGTTCCTGTCAGCAGAGGAGTACCAGCAGAAGATCATTCCCGTCATCGTAAAGATGTTCTCCTCGACCGACCGCGCCATGAGGATACGACTGCTTCAGCAGGTACTGGAGCCCTCTGGAACTCTGGAGAGCACGGGCCTGTCCCTACTGCGGACCCGCTACACTCCGGATAGTTCTCTGACCAAATCGATAAATCCTCCATGAAATGTGACTTTACATTTACCACGTAATCAATCCAGTTGTGAGATCAGCTAGGTATCTAGATAGAACCTCTTCAGGGTGATCGCTTGGCAGTTTAAATGTCCAGCAAATCCATGGGTGGTATTAAAAGGAGCTTTTGGGGGAAGTGGCACGAGAAATTTAAACCCTGACATCGTTTTTTCCACCCATCCCCCTCGCGTTCCTAGATGGAGCAGTTTATCCAGTATTTGAACGAGGCAGCAGTGAACTCGCAGATCTTCCCTCACGTCGTTCATGGCTTCACAGACACCAACCCTGCCATCAGAGAGCAGACTGTCAAGGTATCTCACACACACACACACACACACACACACACACACACAATTCCGTATAACCCGCACCCAAAGTTCCCTAACATACACTAGCACTCTTACTCCCTACACTGGGTTGATGTGCTAAGGCAGCTGCCTAACTGTTCCACAGTCCTGCATTGTCTCCCTATAGGATGTGTCTGATGGTGTCCCTCTGTGTCTAGTCCATGCTGCTGCTGGCGCCCAAGCTGAACGAGGCCAACCTGAACCAGGAGCTGATGCGGCACTTTGCCCGGCTGCAGGCCCGCGACGAGCAGGGCCCCATCCGCTGCAACACCACCGTGTGCCTGGGCAAGATCGCCCCCTACCTCAACGCCGGGGTCAGCACGCTACACTAGTCAGATGTCCTTTCTCTCTCTCTCTCTCTCTCTCTCTCTCTCTCTCTCTCTCTCTCTCTCTCTCTCTCTCTCCCCAACCCCCCCCCCCCCCCCCCCCCCAATCTGGGTTTTGCCACATTTTATTTTTCTTGGCAATTCCTTGTGACTTAAACCGCTCCCTAAGGTTTTCTCGTCACAGGAAACGCTTCAAGTAAAGGAATTGTGTTTGTAAATAAAGTCAAAATCCCCTCGTTCTCTCTGTTTGGACTGCGCCTTCTTTCGTCGCTCCCTTTGAGCGGTCTCTCACCTGTGGCCCCTCCTTCCCCCCCCCCCCCCCCCACGTGTCTCAGACGCGGCAGCGCGTGCTGATCTCCGCGTTCTCGCGGGCCACCAAGGACCCCTTCCCCGCCTCCAGGGCGGCCGGCGTGCTGGGCTTCGCCGCCACGCACCACTTCTACAGCGTCACGGAGAGCGCCGGACGCGTCCTGCCCACGCTCTGTACGCTGGCGGTCGACCCCGATAAGAACGTCAGGGACCAGGTGAGAGGAGAGTAGCGGACTCGCCTGGCCGCAAGCTTTTTTTGGGGGTTTTGTTTGTTGCTTTTCCTCACCGGAAAGTGTGGATCTCCTCCCCCCGTTCCCTTTCCTATAACCTTCAATTGTGTTTCCGTTTTACAGACGTTTAAGGCCATCAAGAGTTTTCTATCCAAGCTCGAAACCGTTTCAGAAGACCCGACTAAACTGGCTGAAATCGGTAGGTAGACTCGGAGACATACCAGCTTCCATCAGAAAAATATGGAGGCACGCTCTCGAGAATCTTTCTTTGTTTTTGGCCCTCTTTCCTCTAGAAAAGGATGTGATGTCATCAGCACAGCCGTCAGGGGCGTCCTCCAGCTGGGCAGGCTGGGCGGTGACTGGCGTGTCGTCTTTGACCTCTAAACTCATCCGCAACGCCCCAGGGACAGAGGGGGGCGCCCTGGCCGAGAGCACCCCGGCTGGGGCTTCTGTGCCGCCTCGCACTGGAACTCCCACCGCCGCAACAGACGGAGCACCGGCTGCCGGTAAGTAAGGGCGCACTCCCAGGCCCAAAGGTCTAGCTATTTATATATATATATATATATATATATATATATATATATATATATATATATATATATATATTGTTTTTTTCAATAGTATACAAACCATACAGCAAAGGTCTAGTTTCATTCAGGGTGCCTCAACATTCGTGCAACAGAATCTTATTCCGAGCTACCTTTGGACAACATATGAAACCATACCAAGACAAGCGAGTTGTAATATTTGAGATAAAAATATGCTCTTCTGGATCACCAAGTAACACGTTGAGTTTTCTTCCCCCTCTAAGGCCCTGAAGCCAAACCACCCCAGGCCTCTATGACACACCCCGAAGCCTCTAGCTCAGCCAACCAATCAGACACTCTGGATGTCAACGAGACGACAGACGAACCAACCGGAGATCGCTGGGATGATGAGGATTGGGGAAGTTTGGAGGTATATTACTGGCTTAAGGTTGGGAATTAACGATTGAACGTGTAAAATTGAGGCGTTGCTATTCTAGCCATGTGCATTCTCTGCAGTTATTGTTGAGTTATCTTTCTTGAATTCATTGAAACTCACACCCAGGATCCAGAGAAGGTGAACACGGAACCAGATGACTGGAACTCCTCGGATTGGTCAGGAGGAGGGACATCAGTCAAAAAGAAGGCCAGTGAGAGAGCGGTATGGGTGCTCTACTAAGTACTGAAGACGTTTGTCATGAAGGGGTTGAATAATTCTGAGACGGCAGTAGTCATTAAACCTGGCATTTTGTGTTACATTTGGAGAAAAAACTTGTTATATCGTTCTTGTTAAATTGTTTTTTTTTTTTGCAAACAGCTGAAAGTTTGTAGATTTTTCCAAACCCTAATTTGCAATGGTTGAATAATTTTTATTGCAACTGTGTTGTAGTTTCACTTGCGTTTATATTGATGTAGTTCTAAGAACCGGTTCAGTTGTGCCACGTACCTGAACATCTCCCAGGAGTCTTATTCCCCTTCGTTTTCTCAGACAAAAGCCGGGACAATTAAATCATACCACATTTTATGCATTAGTAGCTATTCATGATAAAAAAGGTTTCATTTTATTCTTTTACATTTTTTTTGTCCTGCTTCTCCCCAGGTGGGCGGGACCTCTGCAGCAGCTGTGAAAAAGCAGAGCTCTGATTGGAGCAGCTCTGGCTGGGATGCTGACGACAGCTGGTCCAACGAGAAGGAGGCTGATGGGCAGGGCCAGAGTTCGCCCGGCGAGGAAGGCTGGGGCAACGACTGGGAAGACAACACGCCCTCGGCCAATAAGATGGACCTACCCGAGGGGGTGCGGCTAGCCAGCGAATACGATTGGGGCGGCAGCACAGCCAAAGGATCCAGTCAGAACGACCTGTTTGCCAGTGTGGCACAAAGAGCTACGCCCACCGCTGGCACGGTAAGAAAACAGAGGGGCGGTGCTTTTACGCCTCTGCATTTGGGGTGGGCTTCTGTAGACTTGCACTGGGGCAAGTTTGAATGTTTGAGAGGGGAGGAGTGTCTGGTCTCACTATGGTTGACTGTTTGTTTTTGGCTTCGGCCCTTTTGAAGTGGCTCGCTGATAAAAAATGATGACCCCTGACAGACACACAGGACATAGGAGAGTGACTGGGGTCGTTCATGGTTGTAAAGTTCAAAACAAACTGGGTAGATCCGGTCATTTGTGTTTTGTTCGAACTCGTTTCCCTTTCAGACGGGAGAAGGCTGGGGGGCGGAGGCGAGTGCCGACTGGGGCGCCGAGGAGAGCTGGGAGTCTGTGGAGGGGAGCCAGGGTGAGTCTGAGCACATCATGGCTGGTCCCTGGGGGGGGCGTTTCTATCACTTCTCTGTTCTGGCTGAACCCCCTCGGGGGAGTGTGATAGGCTTTGGGAGCGCTCTGTGAGTACCAGCTGAAACCAGATACTCTGGATTTAAACCCCCTGACACATTCTTCTTTCTTAGAACACTAGGTCGTGTTTTGGTTTGTCTTGGCTTATCGCCCTGCCTGGTTACATTTTCCCCTCCCCTCCCCCCGCTCTCTCCCCCTTCCTCTGTGGTGCCAGGCCTCAGCAGGACGGAGCTGGCCAAGAAGAAGCGCGAGGAGAGGAGGAAGGAGCTGGAGGTTAAGCGGGCGGAGCGGAAGGCGGCCAAGGGCCCTCTCAAGCTGGGCGTACGGAAACTAGACTGAACGGGAATGGGGGGGGGGGGCTGAATCGGCGCTGAACGGAGACTCTTAAGGTGGAGGGGAGAGATTGCAGTGTCAACATTCCACAGACAACAGAGAGGATGGGGAGAGAGTGATTTACATAGACTATGTACAGTGTGGAGGTATAGGGTTGGCCATGGGAGCTGCTCCCTGGCTGAGCCTAGGACCACCAGCCCTCTCCGCCCCAGAAAGGTCAAGTGTTTGGATTGAGGATGATAACCCAACTCGACTGGTCCATCTCCATGAGCACGGAGGTTTTCTCGGTGTGCCGTTCACGTGCATACACACACACATGAGCATGTCATAGGCCCCTCGACACTTTAAGCTTTACACGGACCCAGTGACTCGAACGGAATGGGGATTATTCTGAGAATATATCTGAATGGAACAGAGAGGGAGGAAAGCAGAAAGCAGCATGGCAAACAGGATTTGTTCAGACTATTGGATTGAGGTATTCATTATCTTCATTTTATTTTATATTATGAACCCACACCGTTTCCACTGTTGAGTGTACATAGATGACAGCGTCTGTCTGAAAATGGCTTTAGGGAATCAAAACATTTTTAAACAGAAATGCTTATCTATAGAGATATAGTTCAGAGATGTATACAAGCGTTTATTTCTGTGTTATGCTGAATGTTAAGCAATACACAATCTCAAATAGCTATGACTTGATGTTTTCGATTGTGGAAAGGTTATCTATGAAAGTGAAACATGAATTTGTTTGTGTAGGTAACCATACAGACTTTGGAACAATGGAACTGTGTAAGGCCGATACTGTTTTGAACCTGCTATAAAACTTAGAAGAGTTATATAATGGAGATGCTACTGAATGGTCATCAATCATGATGTAACCTGGCAACGGAAAGGAGAAACAAATGACAGGAATTGACCATGTGACTTGACTCTGACTCTTCAATGAACGCCTTTGGTGGCTGTTCACAGATCCAGCCTCTTATGACTAAGCTAGAACTGAAATCTTAAGTCATATGACTTGGTCTGCTTTTGTTAGGGTTGCTTTGTCTCCCTGTGCTACATCAAGCTTGTTTTGTCCCAGAACAATTTAACGCTCTGAACCCAGAGGCACGTTCTAGCAACCATGCTATTTTTGTCCAAGGTCCGCTTCTGTTATTTTGTTTGATTAAAATTCAACATGCAAGGGTTCTTAAAGCAGTGGGTTTAGTCTAAATCAATGAACACAGTGCTAAATTGGGGAGGTCCCAATAAGAGGAAGTTATTTTCCTTAGCTTTTATTTGTGCCTTTATTTGATGGCAACCCTGTTGTCTTGGTTGCATTTGGAATATATAGGGATAAATATTGAGTGTAAACAGATTCGGTTTGGCTGGTATAATAATGTGCTGTTTAACAGTACCAAACATATTCGTAAGTAACATGATACACACCTGTCAGAAATGTGGCCAATGGCCCAGGTGAGAAAGTTCAAGTATTAATCTATGGTATGTCATTCTCTAATTTATCTTGAATGGATCTCTAAGAATAGTGTTCCTTCATATGACATGGCAAACAGCATAAACAAATGCATCGTTTTATAGGGCGGGGGAAATGTCTACTACTTGAGCTATTCCAAAATAAATACTACGAAAAAAGGAGAATGTTTTATATCCATCTTTATTCCCAATATCATTGCTTGAAATTTGCAGATAAACCACTACAATGCACTACAAATTATTTGTTTGAGTACTTCTTGAAAAGAGGTTGAAAAGGCTTAACAATACAACTCAAAAACATGGAACTATATTATATATTAGTGTTTAACAAAGCAGTAAAAATAGAAACAATTACACATATATTTAAATAAAGCTTATTCCCTCACACTTTTGTATGTTTTTAGACACATTTCAGTGAAGTTAGACTTTGCAAATCTTATTTATGCAAGCAAGCCGTCTCCAAGTCTACTATAGTGTAAAGAGGGACAGGAAATGTGACTCAAACCACTGTAAATGGCTTGTTTTCCAAAGATGGTGCTGTATAACTCCAGCACCAGAGACATTCAGATTATAGCAAAATCAAATCGATTTTTTTTTTTTTATACCTGAATTAAGTCACCGGCAGTCACAATAGTACTTAGACCATAAAACAGTAAATTAGCTGGTAAAATGTTCCTCAACTACATTCATCAGTTATTTTTTATTTAAAAATAATAGAAAAATATAAAGCACAGAAAAAAATACGCTGTTTCTGGTTTTAACCTAACTGCTGTGTTCCTTTTTTGGGGTGAGTGGCTGCCGAAAGAGAGATCTCTTAAGTGATCCATCATCTCAGTCATCGATCATTCCTCTCTTTGGGGCTCCTTTGTACTGAGGACCCGATCAGAGCCCCAATCCCGGCCAAGACCCCAACTCCCACGAACGCAAGCAGGCCTCCAGCTACATACATCTCAGCATTGCGTACCTGCAGAGATAACATATGTACGGTTAAGCAAGTGGAGTGTCATTAAGCAAACAGTTTCAGAATAGTTGGTAAATCATGTTTTTATGAAAGTACCTAAAAGGTGCAAATAAGTTATCGCAACATTGCCAGGAGACAGGTAGGCTATAAACTCCCCTTCTATAAAAATATATGACCTGCCTACGTGCCTTCATTCTGACATCAGTTGAATCAAATTGCTATGCTGAATGTAATAACAGGATCTACAGGGGAAACTCAGACTACACCCAGGTAAACCAGTGAGCCTACCTGCCGAGACTCTGCCTTGTTGTATCTCAGCCAAGTGACAAAGTGCTCACAGTTATAACTCCTGAGATTGTAGCGCTGTCTATGGCCAACCAGCCTGCGGGCCTCCTTGATGATGACGTGGATCTCTCTGACCTTGTACTCGTCGTCCAGCAGGTTGTTGATCTTCCAGCTGTCTGTCCCCACCACATCCCAGATCCGGTCACGTCGCACTACAGCATACTCATGCGATATAGACAGCAAACTGTTGGCTCCGGCACCTGCCACTTCAGCTATAGATAAAGAGATGATAATAGAAGGCATAGAAATATGAGTGATAGGGAATATTGAGTATGTTACTTGTTTCCAGCATGTAACTGGTGCACGCAGGAATGTATTAGTTCAGGGAGGAATCTAGAAGCAGGTTTATAATTTAAAACGCCCAAAGGTAAGCATTAGAATACCACACCAAGTGTGTCACTTACAGGGTGGAGCCAAATGAATAACGTAACCGTCACCAATGTACAGAGCCCAGTGACGATACGGTCCTCTGTCAATCTCGATCAGGTCTCCAGGGTTTGGCTTCTTATCATACTGTGGAAAATCAATAAATCAATGAATGCATGAATAGTTCTTAGGCCACCAATCTGTGGACCTAAAGCCAGAGTTGTTGTAATGGGAAAAACCCTCATATTGACTTGACAATGACAATACTTTATGTCATGTGGCAGTTAACAAACATTATCTCTGTCTTTCTATCTATTTTTGCCCTGGTTGATGGTTACTCTACGTGTCAGCCTCCAACTTGGATCTGGGCATAACTAGTGTATAATTTAGGATTATCCTGAATAATTCAATGAAATGTTGTAACAAACTAAGCAATATCTAATGTAGATGATCTAACTTATAATAATTCTGTAGATACAGAAACAGATAGCCCAAACTGTTTAGTTATCCATGTCAGACCAACAAAATATCAAACAGCAAAGAAAATAAAGTAACCCAATAATTAATAAGATAATGTTTCTTACCAGCGTTGGGGCCATTCCTACTGCTTGAATCGTTACAGTAAAGTGATGTCCCTTCGGCTTGTCAGGTGCCCTTTTATAGAGTTCAGCAGTTTCGTTTTGCGGTTAAGAGGTAACTTCCCGGAAACCAAAACTTACAGTAGCAGATTTCTACCACAGAAGTCTTCAATATTACCACAGACACAAATGAGGTCATAATCATGTTTAATCTGTTTGCTGTGTATAAATATAAAAGTCCTTTTTGTACCATATAATCACGACTATGACCCCATAATGTAAGTTGTAGAGAAGAAAGAAAGAGAGAGAGAAATAAGAATTTGGCGGTGACATTTGGCGGTGAGCAAACTTTGCTCAAACACGATGTACAAACAATATTAACTGATACTGCTGTAAATACTCCTGAAATTATCTCCCACATTCTATGGAGTATCTTAAACCATATATACTGAATATACCAATGAACTGTATATGAATAACAAGTCAATAGAAAACATTTTCGTTTATAGCAGTATTATTTAAAGAACTACAATTATTATTTAAAGAGTAACCTAGATAACCTAGAAAACCGCTTATCTAACAAAGTTAAGGTAGGTACTAATCTACACTATTCTGTTGAATTAGCTACAGTCATTTTGTTCATGGTAAGTATACTGAGGTTTTACTATCAGAGCAATTTCTAAAGAAGGCAATTACAAATTAAGCTCAGAAATATACAATAGAATATTGCCGTATCTTAAGAAATACTTTCTCATTCTTTTAGATGTACATATGGCTACTATGTTTAACTCGTGCTTGATGAAGCAACTGTTACGTTTTTGGTTTACAAAAAAACATGTAAATAAACAGGTTGGAGTCAAATAAATCAATGTTTATTCCCAAATAAACAAATATCATTTCAGAAAACATCAACAAATTCACTTAAATATAAACTATACTATATTCTTCAACTAAGGTGCAAACTGGCAATTCAATATTGTTTAAGCAGCATAATTAAAAAGCTCAAGATAATGCAAGTATTCTTCATGTTTGCAGAACCATGTCTTAATAAAATGGAATATATTATACCAATGGAAATGTACACATCTGAAATACGGTATTGTTCAAAACAATCAAGCTTTAAGTGGTTTTAATGGCAGTGGTGCAACGTCATTATTGGCAAGGATTCATAATTTCACAAAATAGAGAACATTTCTATCTCAATTATGCACTGAGCTTTCAAACCATTTAAATCTAAATCTGTATGATTTTAATCACATGTCCTAACATCCAAAACAAGCTCTTTACCCTGAAGTTTTTGATCTGTACAACTGCACCCGGCAAACCACTGTGTATAGTCAATTTCTTCTGTTGGCGTCTGTAAAAACAGCTACTATGTACACTAGAGTTTCTAGATGAGGGATCCATAATGATACAAAATGCTATTATACTACACATTTATTCATTGCACACATTTAGACAAAATAGCAGGTGTTCGGGTTTGTGTGCCAAACCCCCTTTCCCCTCCTTTTGTTTTTTAGAAATAAGATGACTAAGATGACAGTAATTTATGTGGAAAAGGCGTTACATCTTTAATAGTGAGTTAGTGTTTGCTGGGGATCGATGGCCCTTTAGCTTACTAAAGCCCCTCATTGATTATTTCTCTTCTCTTTGCTACTGCCTCCAAAAATGGCCCCTGCTAGAGCCACTATCCCCAAGCCAACTACTGTGGCCACACCTGCTGCCACGGCCATCTCGCCAGCCTTACGAACCTGGAGTGGAAAAAAAGTGAAAAAAAGAAAACAGAAAAGTTAAAGCAAAGTCTTCTGATAACGGACTGCATCCTCCCTATTCAATTTACTCAGGGATGAAACATTAGTCTCCATTAGGGATAAACACAACAGTGTTGCACATCTCTACCGGCAACGTCCAGTGGAGTCAGAGAGCACAGCACCCACCTGGCGGGACTCTGCCTTGCCGTATCTCAGCTCGGTGGCAAAGTGCTCACAGTTGCCCCTGAAAACGCAATAGGGCAGCTCCTCCCCCACCATGCTGCGGGCCTCCTTCACGATAGTGCTGACGTCCCGGGGCTCGTACTTCTTGTCCAGGCCGTTGTTGATGCACCACTGATCGGTGCCCAGTACCTCCCAGAGGTCCTCGCACTTCACCACCGCCTTCTCACAGAACACGGACATCAAGCTATTAGCCCCCGCCCCAGGGACCTCCGCTGGGTGGGACAAAGGGGAAGAGTGAAAGAGAGACAGAGATAGAAAAACAATGACAAGAGGCAGTTGTCGAATATTTGTTATCAGTGGTGCCCCATGATTGACCCCCCCCTCCCCCAAAAAAAGAAAAATGTGTTTAACTTGTGAAACTTTTAATCCTTTATTCCAAATACCGTTGGAATGGTTTACCCACTGAGAGATTAATTTGTATCCCATAAGTACAAATTACTAAAATCTTAACTATGTATGTTTCATTCCTGGATTCGGCTAAATCTGCATGTGGAAAACCAGTCTTAAAAATCACTCACAGGGTGGTGCCAAGTGAACAATCTGGCCGTCGCCAATGTACACAGCCCAGTGCTGGTACGAACCGCGAAACATTTCGATCAAGTCCCCAATTTCTGGCTTTTCATCAAACTGATAAGAAAATATGTAAAAAATGGCAATGTGTTCGTTTCAACATTGTCTGTGGCAAAAAAGGAACTATAGTCTATTAGGGATTATCTCAATACATAGATGATATCGAAAAGTACATTGACACGTTGTAGTGAGACATCTGTAAATGAACCACTGTGTATACAAACAATGATCAAGTTTTACTTACCAGTGTAGGGGCCATGTTTGTCCTGACTTTTTCTTTGAATAGCGAGTGCTGTGTAGGTCACCAGATAACACGAACGCGGAAATGTAACTGATCACCCATACTCTGAATTTTCGTCGCAGCTGTAGATAATGCAATAAGTATTTCAACGTTTACTAGCGTTCATTTAAAAAGCAACTTCTCATGATTTAAGTATCACTCTTTGACTAATCTTGTCGTTTATACACTTAGATCGTTTTCATTTTCAGACCGGCAGATAGCTTAGCTCACAAATGTTTGGTTCTCACGGTTTTCACAAATTAAAATTCCTTTAAATTATATATCAGACAGAAGAAATGCATAAATGTTGACAGTTTTCACTCTGAAATTGCACTCTGTTTACGTCATCATGCACAAGCTAACGTTATTTAGCTTAGAAGCTAGCTGCCTAGCCAACGCTGACAAAGTCTAGAGTTGAATAATGCAAGAACATCGACTTTCAACCTAAGCATTTAAATGTGTTTTACTTACTGTTGTTGTAGGAATATTTTAGAATACCTTGTCATGTAATTATAATTTAAAAGTTTTGTTTAATTTGCTCCGAACAAACCCGTGGGCAAGGAAACAACCTCAGATCAGCTGACCACGACACAGTCAAAAGCCACAGCCAAATACTGTCAATGACAATGAATTCAGCCAACAACCATCACCACCACACTAGCAAGGGGCGGGACAGTGCGTGTTAACGTTTTCTGAAAATCCTAATATTGTCAGTATTTTCATGTATAGGCCTATACTGTGCTGTTGTTTACAGAACAACTTTCTGCAATTTCGCACCAATTTGTGTAAATCCATGATTTATCCATTGATGAAATTCTAAGAAATGTCAATAGATGGCGTAAATCAGGCGAACAGTCTATGTACCTGCTCTCGAGGAAGATTTGGCTTCCGTCTTTGAGGCGCCTTTTTGATATTTTGTTCTAATTCTCATAAATGTTAGATTTAATACACCAACTTGTTTATTTTGTTGCCAGAAATCAAGAGATTATTATTAATGTGAACACCTAGTGTTGCAAGAAAAAGCGACGTCTGTCGTTTTTCAACGGAAACCCTCTTACAACGATGCAAACCTCACACCCTTACACGTCGCAAAATTCGTTAAGGTGAGTTAAAGCTCCAACCTGCATTAGCTAATGCTACTAACAATAGCTAAGACAAGTTTGGATAGCCAGAATTTATTAATCTCCTATGTAGCATTAATATAATAGCCTAAATTGCTGAACTTCATTACTAACACAGCACACAGAGGGGGGGCATGAAGTTAGCTACATGCTTCCCTTAAACTCCAAACAGAAACCTAGAGCAGAGGAGCGTGTTGTGGCATATATATAGATATATATATATATATCTATATATATATATGTGTGTGTGTATATGTATATATTTATGTATATGTAGCTACCTGTATATGTAACTAAGGACCACTTACTTATATTCTGTCACTCACTTTTTCTCCATTAACTCCGAACCCACATCCTTGGGCACATGCATATCTACTAATCACTTGCATTTGTCCTTTTCAGCTCCCAGGAGCTGTCCCAGGAGATTAAGTCCTTCATCAGCGGGGTCGACGTTTCGCAGGGTCGCAAGCTTAGTGTCCGAGAGCATGCCCGCTGTGCCATCTGTCTACTGCGCTCAGTACCTGCCTGCCGTGGGGCGGTGCTGGAGCACCTAATGGGTGTGTATGACGAACATGTCTCGACCTTCCTGCACAACCTGGAGATGGAGGGGGATGCCAGCATCGGAGTCAGCTCCAACTTGGAGGATGTTATACAGGTAGGCCACTCTAGGTAGGCCTTTCTGATCTGTTACTAGCTCAGCTGCTCATCATGCTTGCATGTTGTCTCAAATGTTAATTCAATATAAAGTGATGTTCATATCTCTGCTTTTCTCTTTATATCAATCCCCTACTCTCTCTTTCTCTCGCCTTTTTCTCTCTACAGGAGGTCCATGGTGTCCTGTCGGAGTTCATCCGCCTCAACCCGCGTGCCTGGGCCCCTCTCGTCTCCACCTGGGCCGTGGACCTGCTGGGTCAGTTGAGCAGCAAACATGCCGGCCGCCGCGCCGCCCCCCACTCCTCCAGTCTTAACGAGCTGCTGCAGCTGTGGATGTCGTGCGCCGCCACCCGCTCCCTCATGGAGGCCTACTCCCAGTGTCTGGCGGCCATGCTGGCCTGGTGCCCCGACGCCTGTGTGGATGCGCTGCTCGACACCTCGGTCCAGCACTCGCCCCACTTCGACTGGGTGGTGGCCCACATAGGATCGGCCTTCCCCGGCACCATCATCAGCCGCGTGCTGGCCTGCGGCCTCAAGGACTTCTGCGCCCACGGTTCCATGGACCAAGGGTCGGGGATGGTCGGAGGTGACAAGGGCAACCGCGTGCCCAAGATAGGCTCTGTGGTGGGGATCCTGGGCCACCTGGCGGCGCGCCACTCGGACAGCATTCGTCGGGAGCTGCTCACCATGTTCCAGGAGAGCCTGAGCCCCTCCCCCTCGTCCTCCTCCTCCTGGGAGAGCTCTCCCCAGCTCCGCCGCGCCGCTGTGCCCTTCCTCCTCCAGCTGGCCGCCATGTCCCCCTCCCTGCTGGGCGCCGTGTCGGCCGAGCTGGTTGACCTCCTCCGGCCACCTGTCCTACTGCAGCTCCAGGCTCTGCTGCAGGGCCTTCCCCGGGACGAGCTGGACAACATGAATGGCCTGGCCGTCCACCTCATTAGCCAGAGCCCTGCAGGAGGCATGCGTCTGCTGCGCTTCCTGGCCGACACGGCCACCCCGGCCTCGGTCATCATCTCGGGCCCCGTGCCCTCGCCCCACGAGGGCGTGCGCGAAGCCTGCGACCGGTTGCTCCAGATGCTGCTGCTGCACCTCCACAAGCTGGTGTACAACCGGTCCGAGTGCGGGGACGGGAGCCCCCACCACCAGGCCTCCTCCCAGGCCAAGCGGGTGGTGCCCTTCCTGGAAGAGCTGCAGGCCCACGTGGGCGAGCTGTGCGCCGAGACGCTGCGCCTGGAGCGGAAGCGCCACCTTTGGCTGCACCAGCTGCTGTGCCTGCTGTCCGTGTACGGGGGGCCCAGCGTGGCCACCGAGGCCCTGTGCCAGCTGCTCACCCAGGCCCGGAACCCCGAAGAGCTGGCCCTGACCTGGCAGCTCCACACTCCTCTCTCCGCCTGCCTGCCGGGCCTGGTGCCGGCCGCCGTGGCCCGCTGCGTGGCCCAGATCCACACCCACACTCTGGGGCCCAGGCAGCTCCGGCAGCTGCTGCTCAACCTGGCCTCGGCCATTCAGAGTCAGGACGAGGAGCGAAAAGGAGCCGGAGGAGGAGCGGGCGGTACCCAGTCCACTATGTCCGTCCAGGTGGGCTCTGCCGTCTCGCTCCACCTCCACGACTTCTGCCCCCTGCTTCTCCACGGCGACCCGGCCGTCTCGCACGCCGCGGTGCGTCTGCTGTCCTGCAGCCCGCTGCCGCGCGCCTCCTCCCCAGCCCACCTCCTGCTGGTGTCCCGGGCCGCCGTCACTCAGTTCTTCCAGGCCCTGCGGAGGAGAGGAGAAGCGGGGAAGGTGGGTAGGGACGGAGGGCAAGCGACCGAGGCGGTGAACTGTTCGGTTCTGCTCCTGTCCCGTCTGGCAGCCTACTCTCCCCTCAGCCTCAAGTCGCTTCTGCAGCAGCTGGTTGAAGGCGCGCTGCACAAGGGCAATGCCGATCTGTTCGGCGGGCAGACCAGCGACATGGCTGGGGACACCCCGGTCTCACCATCCCAGACCCCTGACCTGGGAGCCTCGCTGCTGGACATCAACTGCCGGTTCGGCACCACCGTCAACTTCTCTGGCAGCGTGTGGTCTGTGTTCCACGCCGGGGTGATCGGCAAGGGGCTGAAGGTCCGGGGCGCCAAGCCCCACCCTGACCCGGCCGGAGTGGTCCAGGTGAGCTCCGGTCTACAGGATGTGGAAGAAAAACAATGTGGCAGCAGACAAGTGCTGTGTTTAGATGTTGTATGTGTATGTGTATGTGTATTCACATATGTATGTTATTACAGATCTACTATCCGAGTAATGTATGTGAAGTTAAATGGTCTTATTGTTTATCTGTCTCTCTAGAATATACAGACACTCCTGGCTGTGACAGTCCAGTGCTGCAGCTCTCCTGGACTTAATGGTACCAGCAATGGCGCTCGTCACCCGCCCTCTGACCCCGATGAGCCACCGCCCATCAACGCAGAGGCAGCCAAGGTCATCGCCGTGACGCTGGTAGAGAACATCTGCCCGGACGTCGCCAACGGAGAACTGTCGTGGCCGCCCGAGGAACACGCTCGCACCACAATGGAGCGAGACATCCACATCCGCCGCTGCTTCGAGGCCCACCCTGTCCTCCTGCCCCTGCTCCACGTGGTGGCCGCCGGCCGCCCAGCTCTCTGCTACTGCTCGGCGGTGCTCCGGGGGCTCTTGGCCACTTTGCTGGCCCACTGGGAGGCCTCCCGGGAGGCTTCGGCTGTGGATTCGCCTTGGCACCTCCAGGCGTCCTGTCTCCTGGTGTCCTGCATGGGCGAGGGCCAGCTCCTTCCCCCTGTACTGGGCAACGTCCACGAGGCCTTTCCGTACCTGAAGCCCTTCGAGGTCAGGTTGCTGCTGCTTGCCGTCTGGGAGTATGTTCGAGGCAACGGGCCCATGCCTCAGAAGTTTGTCTTCAATGCAGAGAACGGTCTGTTCTGCAGAGACTTCTCCAGGGACGGGGATGTGGCGAGATATGTTGCACCCATCCATAGTGTCCTTCATAAAAACATTGACAGACTTGGACACCTCTGCTGGCGATTCCAACTGTGAGAGACCTGCACAGAATTTAGGAGACGTCAATAAAATAAAGAGAATTGTATGTTTCTTTGACATCCTGGTTGTGTTTTTGTTATTCTCTGGTAGTAATTTAGTTCTAAAATCATATCTCTGTGTGTAACCTCTTTTTTTTTTATCACATTTATAGCCAATTTTCTATCCGCTTCTAACAACTGCTTCAAAATGAGTGATGTAGTGCATATAATAAATTTACTGAAAATGTACAATGTTTTGCGTTTTGTTGCCAACCAAGTATTATTTGAAATTGTAGTTCTCTGGATGCAAAATATTTTACATCGCACACTCACGAATTGAATCGAACTAATACATTCAATACACATTTAAAGTATAATAGGTGGAAATTTTATTTATAATACATTAAATGTGTCACAGGTGCAAAACATTATTTCTCTAGATAAAAACGGATAGGCAGATATGAGGTAGACCTGGTAACAACATCTTGAAAAAGAACTCAGAACTTGCAAGGCAGAATTTGCGTTCTTTTTACATTACAATCACAACCCATACTTAAATTATAGATTTGTTCATGAAATATTTGTGTTTGTCGGTGAAAGTGGGACCACGAAAGCAAGCAAGTGCAATGCACTGATATTAGGCTGACGTGTCCGTGCTGGAGAGGACAAAGATAGAGAAACAAGATATCCTTCAGCGGTCACTTAAAATGGAAACCATGCCACAATTGCCATTGTTCAAATTTTCTATCAAAACAATGGATTTTTTCCCTTTATTTCCCAATTGTAGAGTGGGTCCAAAAAAAGTAATTTGGCATCCCTTTAAGTCCCTCTTTGGAAAACTATTTACAATCAGCCTCCAACTGTACTGTCTTTCCATCTTGTTATTCCCACACCATCTTTGCTGGGCTGAAGTAAAAACTGGGCGGAGTCAAACAGATGTACATTATCAAGATGGCCGCCTTCACGGATAGGTAAGACGATGCAGTTCCGCAGTTTATTTGCGCATTTAACTTCATTTAGATATTTTTTCAAAACATTTTCGTTTAGAGATTATAGTACATGCCAATACATTTGTAATTCAGACTGTTAAACAGCCGCTATTGCGTTCATATGTGCAAGAATGCTTCTAGGAAAAGTCGATCCCATCAATTGAATTAGAGCTTCTCAACCCCCCATTCAGACAGTTAACGTTAGCTACTGTTGTCGGCAGCAAGTCTCTGAATGTCAAATCCAGCTAAATGTACAGCAATGAGAACATATCGTGAAATACAACTACTATTATCCTTTGGTGCCATTTAAATGCATGTATCCACAATTACAGTTTTAGATAAATTAATTATCTGGTGTTGGCTAGCTGACGTTAAACAGGCTTTTTTTATGTGCTAATAACGTAGCTTAGCCTAATCAAACAATTAATGTAAACTAGTTCAGCTAGCGAACGTTGTGTCAAGGGACTGTGCTGTTGAAAGTGTCTTAGTCAGCTCTGTCAATGTCGATAGGCTCGGTACACAGCAGACTTCAGACGTCGCCATATCATTACTAGTAATGTCATTAGGTTGGTTCTATGTGTAGGACATGATTACGTAGTGCTCCAAACAGACCATCTACTAAACGGCTTAGCTCGTGTACTCTTCTTACGCAGGCTAATTGCTTAGACAATGGATATTTTCTAGTGGTGGCTCTTAAAAACACTTGGTTATGCGTCCCTTACATTCATAGAATTGTATAGCTGTGTTATTCGTTGTTAACGGGTTTGTTAGCACACAATCAGTATTTGAAATGGTTGATTACGAAAACATTTGTTCCACCTCATTTGAGGGAAAACGCATGGCTGAGCTCAAAGTCCATGTTTTACACGGAAGGGCTTGCTCACAGACATGCGCAGTTATATTTTTTTTATTTCGCATTACTATGGCTATAATATTACCCAACTTATCTCTGGGGAAAAAAATAAAAAACTACACTCCCTCTGTCCCCTATCCAGGATGGGGCATATGCTGGTGGTGTGGTTAGCGGTGTGCCTCTGTGGGACTTTGGCTGTTGACCGGGGCAACTTCAAAACTTGCGAGCAGAGTTCCTTTTGCAAGTGAGTGCAGCGTGGTTATATTCACTTACAAATACAAAACGGATGTGCAAACCTATATTGTCAAAAAAGCTTAGCTGCATGCACACCCACACTTTCCTGTTTTTATAGTTGTTGGATGTGTTTGCGTGCTGTGACTTAGGCGTCAGCGAGCACTGCAGCCTGGCCAGTCCCCTTACAGAGCTCTGCTGGAGACTATGGAGCTTACCAAGTCCAAACTCACCCTGCAGCTCATCAATGACAACAACAAGGTGGGGTTTTATACCACAGGTTTTAAGACACCAACACAAAACATTCTGTTTTATCTTATTTTTCACTTTAAGGCCATTAGTAAATTAGTAGCTTTACTATTGCTAATATTTCGTTTACTCAAACTATTACTACTGAACATAAGCCTGTCACTTCAGTTTCAAGTCATACCTGGTTTTGTTTTATTTTACCAGGTGAACTTTAACCCCCTTGTGAATTCACCCACGTGATCATGTTCACGCCGTCCCTCCCCCATCTCATATATTCTATGTTTGTATATTCTTCCAGGTGCGTCTGCTTTTGGAGCTCTACCGTCTCCAGGGCAACATGACCAGGGTGAAGATTAATGAGCTGAAGCCGTTGAAGCCTCGCTATGAGGTCCCAGACGTGCTCATCCATGACCCGCCCACGGAACCGTAAGTTCCCCAACCAGCAAGCTGGAGGGACGGGGATGGTTATTGGTCAGTCGGGGCTGATTGGGTCTCGTGCTGGGCGGGGGAGTCAAAGTCACTGATCGATACGCTGTATAAAATGTGTAATCTTTGAAAGGTTCAATCGTTTTTCATCTCGCGGACAAACAACCGTGGGTCATGGCTTTGCTTTCTTTGTCCCTCTGTTCATCTCTCTCTCGTCTCTTCCAGTCTGTCCCTCCTGTCTCAGGATGAGAACGGCGTGGTCCTGTCTTTGGGGGTGGAGTCCCAGACCGTGATCGTCAGCGCCCGGCCTTTCCGATTGGACATCATGGAGGGGCGGGAGGTGCTCATGTCCCTCAACTCCCGTGGCCTGCTGGCATTCGAGCACCTGAGGATCCGCAAAGACACGTAAGTGCCCACACATACACACACGCATTACCAAGATATGCTTTCCTCCATACTGCAATTTACTACCATCCATTCCACCCCTAGTAGCCATTGACATTGTGATATTCTCTGTTTCTTTTCTTTGGCCTTTTCCTGACAATTTGGTCCTCTTCTTCTTTTACTTAACAGTTTCTCATATAAAGTATCAAGCACAGTTGGTAGTATGTTGCATACAGTCAAGTGGGTCTTCTCTAGGTAAAGTCTCATTAAGATTTGTCAGTGTTGTGCAGCCAGTAGCAACCAGAGCGGGCTTGTAAGGAGTCCTGTGTGTAATATATATAGAGTCACTTGAGAATTTCTCCCTTAGTAGGTAATAGCCTTGAATAGCCACCTGGTAGAGTGTTGTTCGGTCCCCATGGTCATAAGAGAAATCTTAGAAGGTTTTCTTTAGTGTGTACCTGGCTGTGCCAACAGTAGTGAGTAGAAAAGGGTTACATTGGGAGTGTGAGCCTAGTTGTTTACAATCCCTAAATTCGAAATCCCTAACTTAAACAGTTCTTTAAGCTACATTGTTCACTTGTGAAAACACTTTCCAGCCAGAACCACTAGTAAACAACATCAATAGTTTGAGTCTTGCATGTAAACATCGTTATCTTTTCCAAGGCAAGCAGACCCTGAGGCTGAGAAGAAAGAGGAGGGTGACCCAGCTGCCAATCAGGAGGCAGATAAGGTAGGAAATCCAACTCCCTCCAGGGTATGGGAACAATCCTTTCTTCTTACCGCTGTAAACATCCCATTAGTATTCACTCATTTGCTGTCCTCTTCATCGGGTTCCCTTTTTGCAGGCCGCAGAAGAAGAGAAAGTTGAAGATGGGATGTGGGAGGAGACATTTAAATCCCACACAGACACAAAACCCAATGGTAGGTTCACTTATGCTCCGGCCATAGACTGTTCTGACTTGTGATTGGTCTTTAAAGTGCTTATTTTGCCCGTGTTGACTAGTCATTGGCCATTTCCCCCCTCAGGTCCCTCCTCAATCAGTCTAGACTTCTCTTTGCCGGGGGTGGAGCATGTCTATGGCATTCCGGAACACGCCGACAATCTCAAACTCAAAACCACAGAGTGAGAGACACAAGAGTCACCTGTCAATCTAGTAAGCTCCAGAAGTACAAAGTGTGTGAAAGGTCTAAGTGTGTGTGTGTTTAACAGCGGCGGCGACCCTTACCGGCTGTACAACCTGGACGTGTTCCAGTACGAGCTGTTCAACCCCATGGCCCTGTACGGCGCCATCCCCGTCATGCTGGCCCACAACGCCCAGCGCACCACCGGCATCTTCTGGCTCAACGCCGCCGAGACCTGGGTGGACATCAGCTCCAACACAGCGGGCAAGGTACGGCCAAATGACTAGAATGCAGATAGAGATCACCTAGGCTACACCATTCACTCACTGTTGAGTTTATTATACTGCCAGTTGATTATGCCGGTAATACCAGTTATTCAATAAATACAAGATCGTATGCATGTGTAAAGGCTTTTATTGTGTGTGTGTGTGTGTCTGTGTGTGTGTGTGTGCGCACGCGCGCTGCTACAGACAGTGTTTGGGAAGATGCTGGACTACGTCCAAGGCTCCAGCGAGACACCGCAGACAGACGTGCGCTGGATCTCTGAGAGCGGCGTCATCGACGTCTTCATCATGCTGGGCCCCACGCCGTCCGACGTCTTCTCCCAGTATGCCTCCCTCACAGGTCCGAGAACCCCTTCAGCCGTGCTCCCTCCGTCTGGGCGTTCCTCCCCCCTCACCTTCTGAGCCCCGTTTGACTAGTTATCGATTGTCTATCAAAGTGACACAAGTGGCGAAGAAACTTGCCTCCTCGTCGTTCTGAACTAAAAACGGAGCTTTATCCAAAACTACAATAACCAATGTCGCCCGCCCACCCGCTCTTCCGCAGGTACCCAAGCCTTTCCCCCTCTTTCTGGCCTGGCCTACCACCAGTGCAGGTGGAACTACAACGACCAGGAGGACGTGAGTGCGGTGGACCAGGGCTTCGACCAGCACGACATCCCCTACGACTTCATCTGGCTGGACATCGAGCACACGGACGGCAAGCGCTACTTCACCTGGGACCCGCACAAGTTCCCCCAGCCCAAGGACATGCTGCAGGGCCTGCAGGACAAGAAACGCAAGGTTTGCAGGGGGCCTATGGAACCATGTGTATCCGTAACAATTTACAGCAACACGGGGGGAAAGATAAAACAAGCTATCAGTTCCACTGTGGTATACAGCATGGGTTTCCAGATCAATGTCCTGCTCAAATTCTGTCCATCACTTATTTTGAACTTGAATATTTTTTTATTTTTTGAATTTTTTTTTAACCCATCTCTCCAGATGGTTGCTATTGTGGACCCCCACATCAAGGTGGACAGCAACTACAAGATCCACAACGAGATCCACACCCGCGGCTACTACATCAAGAACAAAGATGGCGGAGACTACGAGGGCTGGTGCTGGCCTGGTAAGAGTCATGCAGACGGGCTAAGGCACTAATGTAGTGTGTATTACATGCACCTGTAAGGGGGTACTTATATGGCTAGTAAACATTTGATTTGGGGGTACACACACAAAAAGGTTGAGACCCATTCACTTAGGGGAGGAGGAAGGGTCCTATTTTTCTATCAATTCACTTCCACCTGTTCTTACCCTCTTTCAACGACAAGTCTGAGACATCCTGCTTTTGTCGTCTCTCCATCCATCCATCCACATATCTCACATTGTCTGCACTTCCCTCTGTTTTGTCCCCCAGGTAACGCAGGCTATCCAGACTTCTGCAACCCAGAGATGAGGGCCTGGTGGGCCAGCATGTTTGCCTACGACCAGTACGAGGTGAGCCAAGAGACTCCCCTCGTCCCTCTGGCCTACGTGTTCCTCAGTGTCTCTCTCCTTTTTTACGCCCTGGGCTTTCTTTGCCCGCCAGCGGCCACTCTCCTGGTATGAGCCTCTCGCGGCGTCTCCCCACAGGGTACCATGGAAAACTTGTACACGTGGAACGACATGAACGAGCCCTCCGTCTTCAACGGGCCCGAGGTCACCATGCACAAGGACGCCATGCACGGAGCCGTGGAGCACCGCGAGCTGCACAACCTCTACGGCCTCTACGTGGTGGGTTTGGAACGAGAGCCGTCCCGGAGCCGAGATGATCCTGGCACTGTGGAACTACGTTCGCTTCGAATTTCCCTTCTGTTGTGAGCAAGCCGAGTGTCCCTTTCCCCTTTCAGCAAATGGCGACGGCGGAGGGTCTGACTGAGCGCTCGGGGGGAGTGGAGCGGCCGTTTGTCCTGACCAGGGCCTTCTTCGCCGGGTCTCAGCGTTACGGTGAGCCCGCCTTGCTACCTTCTTGCCCTCTGTTCCACACACGCTCACTGTCCAACCCTGACCCTAACCCTGTTCCACACACGCTCACTGTCCAACCCTGACCCTAACCCTGTTCCACACACGCTCACTGTCCAACCCTGACCCTAACCCTGTTCCACACACGCTCACTGTCCAACCCTGACCCTAACCCTGTTCCACACACGCTCACTGTCCAACCCTGACCCTAACCCTGTTCCACACACGCTCACTGTCCAACCCTGACCCTAACCCTGTTCCACACACGCTCACTGTCCAACCCTGACCCTAACCCTGTTCCACACACGCTCACTGTCCGACCCTGACCCTAACCCTGTTCCACACACGCTCACTGTTCTATTCTTTGGTATTTCTTAGAACCTTTCTTGGTGTACACCTCTGATTGTATGTTTGACCTCTGAATGTCTGTTTGACCTTGTGGTGTCCACCCAGGTGCCGTGTGGACAGGGGACAACGCTGCCGAGTGGGACCACCTGAAGATCTCCATCCCCATGTGTCTGAGCCTGGGTCTGGTCGGAATGTCCCTCTGTGGAGGTGGGGCCTCAGCTACAGTCCTTAAGTTCTACACAATAAATGCATACAAAAAAAGAACAAAAGATATTGTCTTAATGAAAGATTTGTATCTTGGAAGCACACAACAGCTCGGTGTAAAACGGTCTAAAATTGTCTAATGGGTGAAGGACACGCTATGAGGCCTAGCTGCCTGCCGTGTGAAGTGGTATTACGAAGGAGAATCCCTGAGCCTGTTTTGGCCCATCTGCTAACGTCTCTCTTCGTCTCCCCCTCTGCCAGCTGACGTGGGCGGGTTCTTCAAGACGCCCAGCACAGAGCTGCTGGTGCGCTGGTACCAGACGGGGGCCTACCAGCCCTTCTTCCGTGCTCACGCCCACTTGGACACGCCGCGCCGCGAGCCCTGGCTGTTTGGGCCCGAGAACACGGCGCTGATCCGCGAGGTGGTCCGCCAGCGCTACGCTCTGCTGCCCTACTGGTACCAGCTCTTCTACCACGCCTACCGCACCGGACAGCCGGTGATGAGGTAGGATCTGTGCGTGGGTGCTGGGAGATGGGTTGGAATCAGCCTCTGTATGTGGGGCTGAGTGGGTGTTTTCTTCAAGTTCATTTGGGTCAGTTTGTGAATGCTACCGGTGGTCACATTTTCGGTGCCCCCCCCCCCCCTCTTTCCTATTCCAGACCTCTGTGGGTGGAGTATCCACAGGACACTGCTACGTTCTCTATGGATGACCAGTTTCTGTTGGGTGAGTTCGAGACCCTGAAACTGGGACATAGATTTCAAGACTATACAACATAATGGCATTAGTAGCAATTACAAGAATGTTAATAATATGATTGGTGTGTTACAGGGAAAGACCTGCTGGTGCACCCGGTTACTGAAGAGGGTGCCAGGGGAATCACAGCTTACCTCCCGGGAAAAGGAGAGGTGAAGTCAAGCAGTCGTTGATATTCATATAAATATCCTGGGATAATGAGTCCCATCTTTCCTCAGCTTGAAAGTTTGGCCCAGCTTGTGGTTCTATGACAGTAGGCGGAGAGTCCTGCTGACTATTCTGCACTGTTGTGTTGTGTCCCTCAGGTGTGGTTTGACGTTCATACCTTCCAGAAGCACAACGGAGCCCAAAGCCTCTACATCCCTGTTACCATGAGCACTGTAAGACACACACACACTCACTCACACTCACACACACACACACACACACACACACACTTCCCCGCTTTTCCATCGAGGTCATAGTTGCTTGTGTATTTTATGTGGTTGCTTATGTGAAAACGTTTCACAATCATTAGGAATATCTAGGCCCTTGGCTGTAGTTCAGAACATTTTAACCTACACAAAGACAGAATATAGCAATCATATTCGGTCTCAGCAATACCCAACCTGATAAATCTATATTTTCTTCTCTCTCTTGTTGACTTCTGTCTTGCCAGGTCCCCGTGTTCCAGCGAGGTGGTTCTATTATTCCCAGAAAGCTTAGGGTCAGGAGATCATCGTCCTGCATGGAAGACGACCCCTACACCTTATTCGTCGCTCTTAGCCCCCAGGTAACACATTCGCCCCCACCAACACACTTCTTGGCGCTTTAGTCTAGGATTTGACAATGATGTCGTGGCGGTGGGATCTTTTTGCAGAGAACTGCCGAAGGCGAGCTCTACATAGACGACGGCCACACCTTTAACTTTGAGAAGAAGGAGGAGTTCATACACAGGAGACTGTCCTTTGCCAAGAACACCCTCTCCTCCAGGTATGTGGAGGACGCCGTATACAACAGGGTTGCCCTTTATCAGGGCCCTTATTTACAATGCAATTTCACAGAGAAAGTGCACTTGGGGGTGGGAAACTAGAAACGACTTCTCAGACAGAAAAGACTTTTCACAGTATAGCTGTAAATGTGACATACTCACATTGCCTTCTCTCTCCTCACTGCTTTTTTCCACAGCAATTTGGCCTCTGATTCCCAGTACTCCACGTCCTCCTGGATCGAGCGCATTATTATCCTGGGGGCCAGTAAGCCCAGCAAGGTCACTCTCAAAACTACTGGTGAGTGCCGGAAGGGTTACACGGATGCAATGGACCCGCGTTATCATCAAAGTGCTAGGATTACATTTTTCCTGTTCTAGTGTTAAAACCTGTTGTCTGCCACCTTCTCTCTGCAGATGGTCAAGAGACTCCGCTGGAGTTTGACTTTGACGCCTCCATGTCGGTGTTGACGCTTCGCAAGCCTGCCGTGAACGCGGGGGTGGACTGGACTGTGATGCTGCAGTAGCCATGGGGACGGAGGGAACTGGGAGGAATGGAACCGAACCTGTCGTCTATGAGTGACTGAGACCGGCTTAATGTGATGCGTAGACAGACCAGGAGAAGGACTGCATACACACATACACACATACACACCAGTGCAAGCAGACCCCAGCTCACGATCTGAGCCTCCTAAAAATAACTTGTCCATCTTGTATTCAATCAAGTTGATCATTTTACTGATGGGTAGATGTTTTTTTGATTTTTTTGATTTTTTTTTTGCGCATTTGTCAGATTATTAAAAGTAAAAACAAAGAAAAAAAAATCTGTTAATTCTGAACGTGGTCTTATTCTAGTGAATATTTTGAAGTAGTTGAAGTAGATTTTATTTGTTCAACATATAGGTTTGATTAACAGACCATTGAGATTTAAGTGAAGGAGCACAGATATAAACACATTATCCAGTAACTGTTCATTCCTTATCTGGCAAAGTGCTTATGACTTTTAAATCTTTTACAAAATGTTCTTTGATTTGCCTCTATCCAAGCACTTCAGACCGATAGAAAGAAGTAGTAGACCTATTAACTTTTGCAGCATTTATTTCATGTCACATTATTTTATCACGCCCTGGACACAGCATTATGTGTTTACTTAATTTGTTGTTACTGTCATGTCACAAAATCTTTCTTCTGTAACTCAAGACAAATTATTTCCTTTGTAAATTCTTCCAAACGTAAAAAAAATATTGTGCACTAAGAATTGTCATTATTATTACACCATGGATTATGCTGATCGTAAAAGGCTGACACAACTACTGAATCAATGTGGATATTGCTTTTTGTAAATGTTTGGTCACTCGCAACTGGACTGGGTCAGAGGGAGTGAACCACTGATTTTGTGAAAGCTTCAACCAATTTTTGTTTTGTTTTTGTATTGTCCCAATTTGTTTACTTTTTTATTCTAATGCACTTGAGGAAAAGAGTGAAAGCTCAAAGCAATTAAGTCGGACCAAGACATCATTATTATATGGTTATTTAGGAAACGTTATGATCAGGATAAAAACGTTTTGTTGCAGTATATTTTTTTTTTGTAGGATGTAGTATTTTTTTATAGAATGTGTGACTGTGGAAACGATCACTGTTAGAAATGGTGGAACTTGGTGTGAAATAAGTAAAAAAAAAAATAAAACTGCTCAAAAGAAAAACGTACTACTGTTTTGATTATTGTCCAAGTAGCCTCTTTGTCAAAAGGCACTGGCAGCTGAATGGTTTACAGAGTGATCTTTTTTTGCTATAGCTTCTTGGATTCTACTCTTTTTTTTTTGTCGCGTGCAATTGACGTTGGTTGTTGCATTGATTCAATCATGGCGGCAGAAGGCACGGAGGACTTCTATACCAACGGACAACTAGACGATACTACAGGTTGTAAGAATAAGTACATTTAACGCACATAGATAGTGCATTTAAAATAATTTCAGATTATGTATTATTGCACAGATCAATAACAAACAGTATCGTGAGCAAGGACGAGTAACGTGATAACGTTTGTAAGCTAGCTAACGTTAGCTAGCATTGCTATTCGCGCTAGCAAGGGAAAGGGAAATCTTCTTAACGTTAGTCTTTTGGTCAAATTAGCAAAGTGGCTGCTCTACAGCCACGTGAGTGTCCCGGTTTGATTACTTAGTTTAATGCAACGCAATTAAAAGTTTATACAAAAATTGCCTTAAATAAAATGCGCAGCGTTTGGAATGTTCCACATTGTTGCCAGGTTTACGACGAAATGCCTGGTCCACCTACTACTAGTACTACTAACGTTACCTCGATATTTATGTTAATTAAGAGGCTACGGGTACATTTGCAGCCACACCACTACTAAATCCAATGTTAGTTTAATACTTTTAACGCAGAATATGAATTTATGAAACCACAAAGGGGGTGTTTGGGTTGCCTCCTTCTCGTAGTCCTAATGCACTCAAAAGCACTAGATTTTCTTCAATCTGTCAACATCTACCTGTCATTTTTTTATGGTACAGCTATGGAACCCTCAGAGACATCTCCACCACAGGCGGAGACAGCCGATATATCAGAGGTGCAGGATGATAACGGCAGAGAGTTCCCAGAGCCTGTGGAGATGGCTGTCCCTGACCCCGCTGCGTTCCCCATCCCACCTGTTGAGGAGGACGAGGAGGGAGATCTGCCGGGGGACTTTGAACGGCTGTGGAAGGCTGCCAATGACAACCCCCAAGACTTCACCAGCTGGACTGACCTTCTACAGTACTGCGAGCAAGAGGTGAGGAGAGTAGAGGCACGCTAGCAGAGGTCATAGAGCGATGGAGATACCTGAAAGGTTTAGGCTTATACTGACGTTCATTTCTCCCTGCAGAGTCACATCACAGCATCTCGCAAGGCGCTGGTGGCTTTCCTGGCACGCTACCCTCTATGCTACGGCTACTGGAAGAAGTTTGCAGACCTCGAGCGCCGTGCTGGCTACAATGACAAAGCAGAAGAGGTACAAGATGGGATTTGATTTTAGGGGGCTGCCGTCGTATACCTGATCGTAGAAGAACACATCTTTACTTAAAAGTGCAATGATTGAAAAATGAAGAATAATCTTATCACACTTTTCCTGTCATCTTTAAGGTGTGTGTTGACGGTCTGAAGGCAATCCCACTGAGTGTAGATCTGTGGATCCACTACATCAACCTGCTTCTGGGCACTCTAGACATGAACCTGCCCGAGTCCCCCAGGCGCATTCGCAGGTACGCGCACGCTGTCTGGCCCGCGCTGCCACTGATACACACACCCATTCACACACATCGGAGCCATGCACTTTGGCTTCAAACCGCACCAGCACCAGCATGATTCAAAAGACAACCTGCCTTACACTTGCAGGTGCCACTTTTATCAGCATATCCCGTGACAGGAAGGGAAGGGAAGTGAGAGATGTGACCATAACATGAGAAGACCGAGATTCTTCACAATTCATAGTCTGCTCAAAGCTGTTGCGCGTGCGCCCGTGTTCTGCACTTCAGAAATACAGATACGAGCTTATAATACCAACGGGTGTGTTGTGTGTCTCTCCTACACTGCCTTTGACACAATCACACTCAGCACAAGTCTTTGTACGTCCACCACGGCAGAACACCAACATGGGTCTTGGAGCGCTTCAGGGGTAACCCTCTCTTCGTTTGTGTCTCCCAGGGCATTTGAAGAGGCCATCGCCGCAGCGGGGCTGGACTTCCACTCAGACCGCCTGTGGGACCTGTACGCGGAGTGGGAGAAGGAGCAGGGCGACATGAGGGCCACCGCCGCCGTCTACGACAGAGTCCTCAAGGTCCCCACGCAGCTCTACAGCAGCCACTACGAGAAGTAAGAACGGGGGCCGGACACAGAACCATGCCCCGTGTAGCATCTCACCTGTCCATCTCTATGCCATGTCTCATTTTAAAGAGGCTGTCTATATGTGCCCAGCCCCACCCTAAATTAACAGAAAAACTTGGGACAAAATTTACAAATTGAATTACGCACCTCACCTTATTGGTGGTTTCAATGGCAGGCCTATAGAGTGACAAGTTAGCTGTATTTACTTAATGCGTGAAGTCAGCCTATGCAACATGGCTTCTCTCCACCCCCACCCCCGCTCTCTTTCCTGCTCCCTTACAGGTTCAAGGCCCATCTGAACGCCAGCGAGCCCAAGGAGGTGCTGGGCCCCGAGGAGTACGAGGAGCTGCGGGCCGAGTGCGTCCAGAGCCAGAAGGCGGAGCGGGCGGAGCAGGCGGAGGACGAGGAGGAGCGGCCTCCAGGAGAGGACGAGCAGCCGGCCGACCCCAGCGCCAAAGACTCCGTGAGTTTGCTCCTTCGGCCGAGCGCACCGTCGTTTCCCTGCCCTGTCCGCACACAGTAGACTAGAATGGAGAACCCGTTTTGACGGAACGTCTGCTGCGTTTGCCAGGAGGAGCTGATGCAGAAGGTCCGGGATCAGGTGGTGCTCCGCAGGGACAAGGTGTACCAGCTGACAGAGGGGGAAGTCCGCAAGAGGTGGAACTTTGAGGACGCAGTAAGTCTCCCTCCTTCAACAATTCGAAAGCACGCTCACCTAAGTCCTTGACTCTCAGGCTAAGCCACGAAAACACGTTTGATGGCCACTACTTAATGCCACACTGTACCTTCCCCTGCACTGCAGATCAAGCGTCCATACTTCCATGTGAAGCCCCTGGACCGGGCCCAGCTCCGGGCCTGGCACTCCTACCTGGACTGGGAGCTGGGCCAGCTGGGCCAGGAGGCCAAGGAGGAGCAAGAGGCCGCCGAGGGGTCGGAGGTCATCGACAGCCAGAAGGAGTGCAGGGAGAACGGCGTGGAGGCGGCGGGCGACCGCAGGGTGCGCATTCTGTTTGAGCGCTGTCTGATCGCCTGCGCCCTCTACGAAGAGTTCTGGACCAAGGTACGGGGAAACCTCAAAGGGGATTTTCCCCATCTGGGACTAGGGAGGTAAGGAAAGGGGGAAAGGCCGGTCTACATGTGTTCTGTTGTCTGATTCGCAGTATGTGCTGTACCTGGAGCCCCAGAGCTTGGATGAGGCTCGGGGCATCTTCAGGCGAGCATGTGAGGTGCACCTGCCCCAGAAACACAGCACCCACCTCCAGTGGGCCACCTTTGAAGAGAGGCATGGTAAGACCAACTCACACACTTCTTCATTTCCTCATTTTCCACGATAAGACCTGTCGACTTGATCGATTTGACTGATTGTTTGTGTTTGTGTTGTGTTCAAACCTTCTCATGTCCTCCGATCCCAGGTGACTTAGTTGAGGCACGGCGTGTTATGGAAGCCCTAGAAACCGCCACGCCCGGGCTGGCCATGGTCCGCCTACGCAGGGCGGGGCTGGAGAGACGGGCAGGCCACCTGGACGAATCGGAGGCTCTGCTCCGCGAGGCGGTGGCCCAGTCCAAAGAGAACCCGTCGCTGCACGCCTTCTACTCCATCAAGCTGGCCCGCCTGCTGCTCAAGCTGGTCAAGAACCCCGGCAAAGCCCGCGGCGTCCTGCAGGAGGCGCTGGAGATCAGCCCGGTAAGACGACACCATTTACTAACGTCGCCATTGCACTAGCTGAGAAAGACCAATGCAGTTCGATTCATGAACATACATGTCAAGTACACTAATCTAGTAACCAAAAATCCCCGAGATTCGGACATCTAAATTGGGTGCTGGATCCTTGTTCAGATAAGGAATCTTCTTTATTTCCTTAAGAATCAACAGAGATTATTAACTCTTTATCTGCCTCTCTCTCTCTTCCCTCCGTCCCCCAGGACAACAGCAAGCTACACCTGAACCTGTTGGAGCTGGAGGTGTCGGGCGACCCCCGGGGCTCTGCCGAGAGCGTCCAGGAGTGCGTCAAGCGGGCGCTGGCCGCGCCCCTCCCCCCCAAGACCAAGATCCTCTTCTCCCAGAGAGGACTGCAGTACGCCGAGGACTATGGGAACTCCGTCCAGAGGTCAGTGTCCGTCAATGGATGGGCCTGTTTGTGTTCCCTTCCACCCTCCTCCACAGTCATCTGGTGGTCCTCCCCCCCACTCCTCATCTCCCTTTTACGGGTGGATCAAACATCTGGGAATGGAACCCAACGAGAAAATAACGTGTTTCCCTGTCCTCCCTCCAGCGTACTGTCCATTTATGAGGAGCACCAGAAACTGCTGAAGGAGCTGGGAGGCAAGAAGAGAGGAGCTGAAAACGGGTAAGAGGAGGTTTCCAAAAGATGGCATGGACTAAGGTTCTCGTGTGGATTTGGATGCACAAATGGTTTAGTCTTTGGCTTTATGGCTTAAAATCATGACCTTCCCCCCCTCCCCCCCCCCCCAAACAATTCGTTTTTTTTGACCGCCTGTCAGGTTACACTTTTAAAAGCCCATGAGCAGGCACGATGTCATTTCGATCAGTGACATGCTGTATTTGCGTGCGCGTTGACGTTGCAGTGGCGGTGAGAACCCAGAGAAGATGAGCAAAGATGAAGACGGCTCCGCGGGCCAAATGCCTCCCCAAGTCCCGCCCACTATGCCCCACGTTCCCATGACAACGCCCCCTCCTTCTATGATGGGCGGGGACCAGGGCTACGGCGGTTACGGAAGCTGGTACCAGGTGAGAAAAGACAACGCAGGTGACCACCACTTCATCAGAAATGGTAAAGAATTCAATGAAATAAAAAAAACATGTCCTTTTCCGATGTTTTGTAGCAACAGCAGTATGGCGGCTACGGGTACCAGAACCAAGGATATCAGGGCTACCAGGGATATTATCCTCCCAGTTAAGGGGGAAGAGAAAGACTGTGACACCAAATGAAGATCTCCTGGTACTGAAACCAAGCACACTGCCCCCATATCCTAGTGTGAACACTGCAGCAAATGTATCCTTCCTTCCTTTCTGTACTGCCCTGCTGTTTGGGGTCCTCACCCTTTTAAAGGGCCCTGGATGTTTGAAACGGTCCGTGCTAGGAAGGATGGCTGGATGGATGCATGCTTCATGTACTGCCCTGCCGAGTGCACCGGACTCACCACCTCAGTCTTCTGTAATCCACCAGGCTATGGTGCAACGCAAAGTTTCAACCCCTCTGATCTGGAAAACGTTTCTTCTCTGTACACGATTTTAACAATAGCAATTTTTGTATGTTCGTTCTACAGTAGAAAGCCGCCTCACACACACACTGCTAATTTTAGTCCACATTACATCTGTGAGTGATATCCCCTGTCATTCCACAAATAGTTAATTTGTCTTTTCTAATGTACATAAAGGGGATTTTATAAAGTTTCACAGCTCTTTTTTTGGTCCTTCTGTCAAATACATAGATTCAGTGTTTGTCAGATCTGAGGGGCAGGCGAGCTTTCATTATTTGTCAGCCTGGAAACGTGGGAGTAGAGATTGTAGAAGATCTAGTATACCATATTCCATCTTGTCACTTGCCGATTGTTTCCCTTTCACAGCTGACGGGTAAAGAGTGGGCTTTTGGCATAAATTTCAGGCCTGGAGCAGTTGTGGTTTCTGTTGTTTAGGGCTGTTCATTTTAAAGGAACTATATCGGACTACTCTGCACACACGGTCATTTAAGTTGTTGCTGTCTGTTGAAGCTCCCTCATCAATTTGTACATCGTCATTCCTCTGTTGTGTTTTAGACCTATGAAAAACCTATGTAATTGTATTGAAAAAAGCTGAATTCAAGTCCACTTAAAATGCGTAGGTTTTTTAAAATTACACATAGCTTTAAGCTCTACTTTTACATTGCTCAATAAAATCAGTGAACCTGAAATTGTTTGGATGTATTTAAAGAAATAAGACACATTAAAGAATTGTCTCGCAAGTTGATTGGGCCGTGTCTTACAATATTCCTGCTGGACTTGATCATCTTTTGTTGTGAAACTTAACAGGTGTTATACTTGCTTTTATATAAATCAGAAACATGTCTTCATTTATTTCATATAGCTCAAACACATTTAGTTTACCACCATGCTTTCCAAGTCTGTTTATTCAGTCAACTTCTTAGTGATTATGCAACACATGACTCAATTCTTTAACTTATAAAAAACAACTCAACATCTCAGGATCAGATGTATATATATATATATAAGAGCCATGGCCCCTTAGAAATCCAACCAATCTGGTGGTACTGTGCACCTTCAGATCTAGATGCTAAATGTGTTTCTTTAAAAAAAAATCATTCCATTTTCGCAAGGGATACCCAGAGAGCCAGAATCGTTCAATGGCGAGCTAACGTCACTATATTTTTAAAATAATTTTGTATTAGGAGAGATACTTGGCATATTGACTACTACAAGATCCTTCAAAACCACACATACTCTAGTCAAACACCCCCAGTAACCCAGGAAGAGAAACGCAACATCAGAAATAGCTAGCTAATTGAGTGATTCTGTGGGCCGAAGCCGCTCTCTGGGCAGTCAGTGTGTACGGGCTCTTGTGATGTGTGGAGCTTGTAGTGAGGTAAGCTCACATGGCAACTGCTTCCTCTCATCCGCCTCACTTTTTGGCAACAACCAGCACAGCTGAAGGCACCAGACCTGCGCGGGACAAAAAAGGAAACTGAAAGTGAGTTCTGCTCAGTCGACGACAGCAAAGATCATACCCTGTTCCGTGACATGGCATGATAAAGAAAGGGCCAAAGGTGATAGATTAGACTGGCTCCCCTATTGAGTTCTCTTCTAATCTCCTAAGCAGTCAGGAACCAAAGCATTGATGTTATAGACAACCGCTCAGGCCGAGTGAGTATGACCCTGTGTGTGTTATGCAACTGGGATGTGCTGTGAACGTTTGCTATTCCTACGGCCCCGCTAGCCTGTCTGCTTACAACACGGCAGCAGAGCTCCCAGTGGACAAGGACTCACCCAGCTCGCTTAGGGGCTTCTCCATGTCCAGCTCGGTGTAGACCTGCCGGGGGTAGGGGGACATCAGGGTGAAGTCCTGGCCCTCGGGGGCGTTGCCGTTGACCTGGACGTAGACGCGCACGGCCGCCAGCGGCTCCTGGGCCTTGAACACGGCCGTGATGGCCGAGCCGTCCAGCATCCGCACCTGGCCAGGCACAAGGAAGCGGATGGTCAATCTTCAGCCGGCCCTCAGGTTGGACCAAAGGATCCTCCGTCAATCAAGCGCCTTACCTGTATCCTGCACTCGTCGTAATCCTTCTTAGCAGGAGGTGGGCCTTGACTGGTGGGGGAGGGGGGAGTAGGCTCGCCTGGGGGGGGGGGACAGGGCCGTGCTGGAGGAGCCGCCTCCTCCAAACTGAAGGCCAGAGGAAAGGAATGCGTGTCAGTGTAGGGAAGCATGACGTGGCGATAAGGCTGAGGACAGGCAAGCCCGCTAACTGGGCAGTGAAGGGAAGGCCTTTAAACCTCAAGGCATTGAGAGATCCACTAGTAAATATCAACTTTACATTACACCTATTCATATACTATCAGGTCTATGAGGGATACAATATTCGGAGGGTACCTTCTTTGCTCGCTCCTCTCTGTCACGTGCTATCTTGTCTCGAACCCTCTGCCTGAGGGAGAGCGAGGGACCCATAAATGGACAATGGACAGGGAGAGAAGAGGACAAAGGGCAGTCAGGGTAATGAATGACTCCCCGCTCACTTTTGTTGCTAGCACTGAATGGGTTGTCGAGGGTAACCCGAGATTGTGAAACTCCTCGACTTAAGTTGGCCACGGTTGTGTTGTGGGTTGAAGCTAGTGTAAGCACCTTTGGATAATTAGCACGTGCAACAACTTTCCGGAAAATGAACGTTTTGGGATCATTATTCAACTACATTAATGTCCTGAAATAAATTAAGAGGTTTTGAGAATTGCAAGGCCACTGTTTGGCCAGGAGCCTACTTGGCCATTTTGTCCTCCATCTTCTCCCTCTGGCGCAGTTCGGCCAGCTTCTTCATCTCTTCGTCCTGGAGCTTCTGTTTGACGTGCAGAAGTTCCTGTCCATGCTTTCGCCGCTGCTTCTCCCGGTCCACCTCCTCGGCCCGCTCACGCTCCCGCCGCTCCTCCTGCTTCACCCGCATCAGCTCTTCTAGCCTGAGCCAGACAGACAAACACAGACGTCATGACAACACACGGCCAACTCGTCCGCTTGGGAAAACAATCGGGGAAATCCCGCCGGCTGACCTCTTCACTTGCTCGCGCTTCTCCTCCTCGGTCATTGGCTGCTTGGTATTCGCCTCTTGGACCACGTTGTCGCCCACTGAAGAAAGAACGAGGGTTATCATTGGTGGAGATGGCTTAAGGTGTGTGCGTTCAAGAAAGAATTGCGGAAGAAACTCAAGCCCGTTCAAGCCATGTAGATGGGCCTTTCGACTATTAACATCTGTTTCAATGAGAATGGCAGTTCTGACAGTACACAGCAAGAGCTACAGCAACGCAAGAGTTCAGGATAGAACACTTTAGGGAAGCAAAAAGTGTCAATAGATCGGCTTACGGCCTTCGGCGGTGTCTGCTGCTGTGGGTTGTGGTGGATTAGACGGGCTTTGATCTATTCCCCCCAGCACGTTCCCCACAGGAGCAACGTAGGGCTCGTCAATGTCTGGGTCGTTCTCGTGCTCCATGAGCCTGTCGGAGACACAGCATATCAGGAGTGGATGGGGACATGCGTTAAAACTATAGCCGGCAGCTAGCTGTTTGACATGAATTGTAATTCAAAACCGTTGCAGGGATCGTGACCCACCAGTCCATGGCTCGTTCTATTCCTTGGTTCCCTGTGTGTGCTACTGCCTTCTCCCTGCCAGGAGTAATGGGGGGAATCATTGTCAGCATTTTAATGTTGCTGGTAGCATTTGTTCTAACTACAACGATATCTGTTAGCCAGTTTGAAACAATTGCATTTTGTTAAATGCCACATCGGTAACTTACGCTCTGTTTCTTTCAAAGCCCATTTCCAACAGGCTGTCCAGTGTAGTTATGTCAGCCATCTTCCACTAAAACATGAATGAGGTGTTGATCATAATTAACTTATAATATATGTTATAATCAAGGAATTACAACTGTGCTGGGGAAAAAAGCTAGTTTAAATGAATATGAGCCTATTGGTCGAAAAAAGTACTGGAGGTAAAAATTTCTTTACAAATAGCCGCATCTGAGACTGATATTCTGCCACCAGTGAATGTTTACATTTACATGAGTCATTGACATCAATTTCAAGTCAGTTCCATTGCAAGTTAATGGTTGGCCTAAGGTAGAACATCTCTTACAGATCTATAAACGTATTATACTCTTATACGTATTATTATGTAATTTTCCCAATCAAACAATTTGTTTGACAGGTCACGTTTGTTTACATTTTTAAAGCTAGCTAGAAAGCTCACGCATTAAATATAATACAGCTAAATTTGGTAGGCAGTTGGAATGGTTAGCTAACGTTAGCTAAGTTGTATCTTTGACTGGTAACAGTAAAAAAGAAACCCAGTCTTAGGTCCACTGTGATTATGTATCGAGGTATATTCCTTACACGCTAACACGCCTTTGACAATACCTGAGGAATTTCGTAAAGATAATAAAATTGATAATTAAATGTTTAGCTCAAATTACAGTACTCACATCATTCAGCAAAACAACGTTTCCCCATGAAAGTACGGTGGCCTGATTAGGATAAACCGCATCACACTTACAAAAGCATGGAAGGGTGTCGCCGCCTACGGGAATGTAGAAAGATTGACAACTAGTAGTCTCCCCCTCAACGACGTGTGGAGTGAGTGAGTGTGTGTGCGTGCGTGCGTGCAAGTATGTCCCTGTGTAGTCTATGACTGTACATATGGACATGTTGTGATGTGGGCGTAGAAACAGGATGCAGAGTTTGCTGAGTTTATGGGCTGGGCTAGTTACATATTTACAATACGTGTAATGATTAATTTCTCTCTCCAAAGAGCAGCGTCTTAAGTAGCCTTCATCCCTTACACACCAGTCTTTACCTTAGGGAAAGACTAGGTCTCACAACTATATTTTGAAACGTCTTGCTTCTTTTATACTCTTTTTAATTAAGCTTATATGTCTCCCAAAGGTCACACGTCTTACTCTCTCTGATCCTTTCACTCCATCTGCATGTCTGCAGTCACCGTTTTATTCTTCTTTCAATTACTTAACTACCTGATCCCTCTTCATTTGCAGGATATGTTGGTGATCACAGTTGGTGAGTAATAGCTGCATTGTAAACTAATGATGAGAATGCGTTTTAATTGGTAGACAATCTGAAAATTCTGGTGACTGTTTTTGTTTCAGTTTTACATTTTGTGTTAGTCCAATTTTTTTCTTCATCTAACTAAGTCTTTATCTTAAGTGTGCCGATGTACTGTGCATAACGGGCACTTTTTTACTACTTTGTTGCAGTAAGTCAATATCATGCCTCGGTTTACACTGACTACAATACAGACAGAGCAACAGGTAAGAGATAGATGTGAGCAGTTTTGAAGGCGGCAATAGGGGGGGCCAAGGTCACTTAGCCTTCCAACAAATTGTTTTATTATCCTGTTTTCCTCGCAAGGGAAAGAAGGCAGAGGGGTAAAGGTCAAAGACCGTTCCAACTATGCTGAGACTCTAGGAAAGAAGGAGGTATGGGAACTTGAGTTTTAGGCTTTTTTAACGCTGTTTCTTTATCAATGCAAGCAAACACATCCATCACCACATAAATTGTTTTCATGATGGAATGGTAGTGAAAGATTTAACTTCAATCATGTACTTTCCAAACCTCAATCCTTCCTTGCAACTTGGACACTTTCCTTAATTCATCCACTGAATGACCATGATTTTTTATTGGTATCATTATAATGATGTGTGCAAAAGTAGTCTCCCTTACTAAGGGGTTATAGGGTCAATCAGACATCGTTAAGTTACTTTGTAAAAGTCGTTATAGGGTGTTTTGAAATTTTTGTCACATGATGTCCACAGGTCTATATTGGAAGCAATTAGTACAGTGACCAAATGAGGGCAGCATTGTGTAAAGGTGGACAGTGTAAAAACAAAAGCAACCTAAGGTTTGCTAAATCGCGGGATATTTTCATTTTTGCGAAGTCTTTCTTTTCTTATCATTACTGCACTGTGTTGTGATGGTTGAGTGAACTGAAAAACTAAATAATATCACTACCATATATTTGGCTTATGGGTACTGACTGGAGACTGTGTTAACATGCAGTACGTATTTTTATAACCCCTTGCATCTGTTCAATGAGTCAAATGCAATGCTTAACTCTACCCTGAAACGCAAATGATTTATTTGACAACCATCCAAGATAAGAGCTCAAAAAGCATCATTCATGTGGAAGGCATGCAGAAGGCATACAGAAGGCACAGCATAACCAAGCTAGTCTAATCATGCCCACTCAGACATAACTTTATTTGCTGTGGATAAAGGACACCTGTCCACACCAATATTTTTACAGCATTCAGCATTTACAACATTTATTTTTGCTGCTGCTCTGGACTGGGTTGAAGAACAGACTTTGGCCGCCTGGGCACTGGGTCTCGCAGTCTGTAACAGCATCTCCATATGGAAGAGCTCTGGGTTTCCAGTGGAGCTGCTGTTATGTGTGGAGAGATACCTCTAGTCATCGTTATCTCATAGTATATATGTGCAACTTTCACATGTGTATGTTACTAACTGTTACTAATTAGAATTGTCTTGTGTCTTTGAAGTTTGTTCGTTTTTTTCATACAATGTGCACTGACTATACCTGAATAATAAAGGAAATCAATTGCAGGATAAAGTGTCTCATTTGTTGATAGTACAAATGACAGTATAGTAGCTTATAATGAAATAAATAGCATTATCATACACGATTTTTTACACACAACATCAGTGTTTTACCTATTATTTCAGATGGTAAAAACACTTTGTCATACCCTTTCCCTACTAGCATACACTGGTGCGTGCATTCTTGACTCTTGATCATGTACTAGTAGAGATTTATTTGGTACCTTTATTGTGAAATATTTACTTTTCCGGTATCTGCGTGTCATCCCTGGGTGTCACAACAACACAGACAAAACCGGCAGCTTAAATAATAGCCAAAGGACTAGGCGATCACAGAGACAATTTAATTCATATGAAATGATTTTATTCGTAATATAATCCGCTTGCAATTGGTTGTTTTAAGATAGTTATTAGAACCTTCTTGAAGACATTAACTTGCTTCCGACTAGGATCGTTTGCTAAGGAGGAGTGTCCTTTTCGGATGATTGATTTAGCGTTGGCTAGCTAGCTAGCTAACATTAACAGCTAACGTTAACGAACGTTGTTTCGAAGAGGGTGGGACACTAGAAACTTCATTGCAGGCCTCGCCTACTTCACTCCAGCAGCTACGCACCTTGTGTGACAGTCACATTTTCATTCCGAGGAGATAGACACTTTCGTGTCAGTTAAAAAGAGGCCATCATGTTCAGGAAAAGTGGAAAGAAAGATCCAGAACTGTTCCAGAATGTGTCTGAAGGGTTGCGGCGACTTTACCGAACCAAACTCTTCCCACTGGAGGACATGTATCGGTTTCATGACTTCCACTCACCTGCGCTCGAAGATGCCGACTTTGACAACGCTCCTATGGTGCTCTTGGTCGGTCAGTATTCGACCGGTAAGACAACCTTCATTCGTCACCTTATGGAGCAGGATTTTCCCGGAATGAGAATCGGTCCGGAGCCGACTACAGATTCATTCATCGCAGTGATGTACGGCGAACAGGAAGGAGTGATACCGGGGAATGCTCTAGTGGTCGACCCTAAAAAGCCCTTCCGCAAACTAAACGCTTTTGGTAATGCGTTCTTGAACAGGTAAGGTCAAGTCCCACGCTGTTTGGTGGTTATATGAGCGTAGGCCTATTTCAAGTATAAATATAAAATCTTAACTATGGTACTGCTTGGAAAAGTTAGCTCCTTACAGGTTTCTTGATACCCTGCTAGCTATCAACTAGTCAGTCCTAGATTTTAATCATCTATGACACAACATGTCCAGTGTAAAGACTACAGGTTTACTCCATACTACAGATAGGTTGTCAAAGTAAGTTATAATAACATAATTTAAACTGACACTTTCTGCCACTCATGTCAAACCACACCACAAGCCCATGTAAACTAGGGGCCTTTAAAATGCAACTAATGCAATATTTCAAGCTGTCACTTAGCCCAGTATTTCAGCTTTCTTTGAAGACTAATGTCTTACAGAGGGGAACCCAGGTGGCAGAATGACTTCTGGCTAGAGCCCAGCGTTTGACTTGGGGATTGAAACAAGTCGCATGTTGCGAGTAAATGTTTCCTTACATTCAGTGCACAGTTGCCTGTGCCTCTCTTGTGACAACAGTCCCTTCCTTGGAATAGGCTGCTTCTATTTAACCTGTGGCACATGGCTCTGAAGTGATGTCACCTAGGCCCCAACTCACATTTTCACATGGGTTGGCTAGCTGTGTCATAATGAGTCTTTCTTGGATGTTCACAAACGGCAGACTAGACAAGAGTTCAGTAGCCTTGCTCTCGAATAAAGGCAACTTCACAGTCCAGACTGCTGCCTTCAATCAGGCGTTGTGAAATCAGATAGCAGTCTAAAGGCTCTTGAGTCTCTGTGGTTTTGAAACGAGGCTAGAATTGTGTTCTTTTGAAGTTTCCCAATGACAGGATTCAGCAATCAACTTTTAATATAACATGGAGTCGACCATATGGTTTCCTACAATCTTTCTTCATGTAAAACCACCGGTGTTCCAGAATACCCAGACAACCGCTCATATCTGCCCTATGATTGACACTGACAGAGAGAGTGCTGGAATGCATTTGCACAACAATGTGACAACACAATCGATTTTTTGACTCCATCATCTTATGGCCCGGCCACAAATGAATGTCTGTTGACGTGGCATCTTTTTCCTATCCAGAAGTTGCCTGTAAAATTACCCTTTCTAGTTTCACCCAACCCACCTCAAAGGGGAGCAGCCAAACAGATGGCTTGTCGTTGCTGGCACACACACACACACACACACACATACACTAGGTGAACAAGTTTTGGGATGCACAGTCAGTGATGAGCTCAATCCGGTCCTGGGGGATTTCCCCAGCTTCAGATTAGCAAAAGTTCCCTCATGCCGGTCATTTGCTGGATTAAGGCGTGTGACTCGGGGGTTAGCCAGGGACAGGGGCTCTGTATTTAGCAGTGATGAGATCACTCTGCAGGGCCTATGGAGTAGCCTGATACCTGAACGACAGGACTTCCGTCAAGGACCAGGGCCCAGAGGTTTCAATAACCGAACGTGCTTCACTGTCTTCAATGGCCTTTCCTCTGTATTCATTAACAGTCCTTGACCGTTCAGGGAAACTGTCCACGCGTCTAGGAAGATATGTGGTCTGGTTCCTGATGCCAGCAGGTATAGCCTATTGGCTCGACCCCTCCTTTTCCTGCCGTTGTTTAGCTTACTCTAAACGTACCCTCTTGCTGCTACTGTAAACAGCAGTCAGACTAGCATCGGTGTTTGTGTTGTCTAAGCCTATTGTAGCTCGTCAGCGCAGAGCTAGACTTAATGATTGGCCTAGGACACAGTATTCTCTGTGAAGTAGGTTAAAGGGCCAACACATCGGGTACAGGCTGTCCTGTAGGATTCTGGATGCCACCAGTGGCCAGTCATAAGACTGTGTTAAAGTGGGAACGCCACCCTTGGAAAAGACAGAATAGGTGGATCTTGATTTGTTTATTTAACCATGGCTTTTCCATTTCTCCTGCTGTTGCCCAGCCGTCGTGCCCGGGTGTGTTTGTGTTCTCTATGGGGGCTGCTAATGGGTCTGGCCCAGTCAGCAGAGTCTCAGTTCCACTCTCCGCGCTCTCTGTTGCTCTCTCTCTCTCTCTCGTTTTCTCTTTCTCTCGCTCTTTCTCTCTCAGTCTCTCTTTTGCTGTCTCTCTCGCTCTCTGTCGTTCTCGCTCTTTCTCTCTGAGTCTCTCTTTTTCTCTCGCGCTGTCTATCTCTCTCTCTCCCCCCTCTCTGTCTCTCCCCCTCTCTCTTTTTCACTCGCTTAGCCTGTCCTGTCCTGTCATGGGTGTTTTTCCAGGACACTTACTCGGCAGTTTTACAGGGGTAGAGGCCGCTTCCAAACGCGTGCACACATCCACACACACTCTCTCTCTTTCACACACACACACACACACACACACACACACACACACATAAATACACACACGTGTCAAAGACGTGTAAAGGAAACCAAAATGTTGAAAAGCAATTTCAGTTGTACGCTGAGCCGGAGCTTGTGTTTCCTCTTTGCTCTGGTAAGTCAGGGCTGCAGTGTGAGGGGCACCGGGAGGGGGGTGGGGTTCAAGGCTAGCTGCAGGCCTGTGTGTTTGGAGTGTGCTGGAGACACTCTCTCCGTTAGAGAGGACTCTCTCTGTAAAGAATCTCCGTGTGGAAAAAAGTTACATAAACGGCGAGAGCAGCCAGGATTCCGCTGAATATGAAATCACATGAGATGGGCCAAAACCGAGGGGGAAATACATATTTGTGTTCTACTTGGCTGCTCCCAACCTTGTAACATGACACCCTGGATCCTTTCTCCCCCGCTTCTTCCCTGGCCTTGTGTTTGGCCTTGGCTTGTCCTCCTCCCTCAGTGGTTGTGTGGAGACCTGTCTGGGGCTCTGGGTGCCTTACCAGGGCTCGTGGTGGGGGGGAGGGATGTGAAAGGCTTAGCTCTGGGGTCTTGTGACCTAGTGCTGGTGGGCTCCATAGTAGTGTTTTAATAGAGAGAGAGAGAGAGAGAGAGAGAGAGAGAGAGAGAGAGAGAGAGAGAGAGAGAGAGAGAGAGAGAGAGAGAGAGAGAGAGAGAGAGAGAGAGAGAGAGAGAGAGAGAGAGAGAGAGAGAGAGAGAGAGAGAGAGAGAGAGAGAGAGAGAGAGAGAGAGAGAGAGAGAGAGAGAGAGAGAGAGAGAGAGGAAATTCTAGAAGGAGAACTGTGAGAAATGTGGGCCCTTTAACAATCGGCCCCTTTGTCTCTTTGGTAATACTGCTGTCTTTTCATTTAGCTTCTACCGTCCCCTTCTGATTCACAACACAGGCTTATCTAAGCGTGTATCACTGCTTGATTTGAATGCAAACAATGTACTTGTCCTTTTGACTTTGAAAAGAAATGACATGTTATGACACACATAGGACTTGTCTCAAGGGCATTTTCATTACATTAAAAGTAAACTTGTCCTAAAGAATTACATTTGACCTTATGGAAAACACTGTTTATGTTCTGTGCTGTCTCACTCAATCTTTACTTTAGAAAGGACTGTAATTCTAGAGCGGAGCTCAACTCTCTGACAAACAGCCGGCTCTGATTAATTCAGCCCAGCCTCTTTGCTTTTAAACATTTGCAATCTTATCTAACTGGTTCTCTGCCCCCCCCCCCCCCCCCCCCCCCCCCCCCGTCCCCCGTCCCCCCTCCCATCTTTCTCTGTCTACTTTATCTCCCTTATTGCCATTTTGTTTCTCTCTCTCTCTGTCTCTCTCGCTCTCTTTTTCTTTCTCTCTCTCTTTCTCTGTACCCAGGTTCATGTGTGCCCAGATGCCAAACCCGGTCCTTGAGAGCATCAGCATCATCGACACCCCGGGGATCTTGTCGGGGGAGAAGCAGAGGATCAGCAGAGGTCAGTGAAACCAACACAAACACACACGCCCAGGGATCATGTTCCCTCACTGTGTTCAACGTAAAACACACACAAACTCGCACTGTTTTCCTGTTCATTTTGTAAAGACATACACGCCGCTACGAGAGAACACCTGTTCTCACAGTGGGCCTGCATGTACTCCTCCGTCCGACGCTCCATCTCTCTCTCACCCTCAGACACCCTCAGACATCCGTTGGTATGCTTTACAGCATACACCGAGTCATTGTTTAAAAGAAGGTGTCAGACAGCTGGCAGTGGCTTGTATTGTCCTTTGGGCATGATGGAGATGACAAACGTCACCGGGCTTTGCGTGGGCAGACGGCCGGCTCGTCTCCGTCACTTTCTCTTTCTCTTGCTGCTCTAAACATTTCAAGTCCCAATCCCCCCCCCCCCCCCCCCCCCCCCCGTTTTTCATGACCGCTCACACGTCGGTCATACCGGTTCTCTTTGTTTTCCCGGCTTTTTGTGGCTCGCCACAAGATGCGGAACGTGCCTCTTTGTGCAGCTGTTTGACTTCGAAGGGCTTCCGCTTTTTTTTCTGTTTCCCTCAGCTGTCCTCTGTCCGTGCCTTCCTGAGGGCACCGGAGAGGGGAAGTGGCGGTCACGTTAGCCGAGCGCTAGCTAGGCGTCGCGAGCCCCGCACTAGGGGAAGCTGACGGGAGCGGAACCTCGCCGTGAGTTTCCCCCGAGAAGCCCTGTGTTGCGCTGGCTGTTCTTACGCCATCCATACGCCCTCGATTCTCTCCTCTCTCCCCGGACAGAGAGAGTGAAGGGGAACTGTGAGGAAATGTCAGAAGTGAGGGAGAAAGAGAAAGAGAAAGAAAGAGCATGGAGGAAGGAAGAGCGGAATTGTATTTTTTTTATTATTTTTTTTATTACAGCACATAAAGACACAAGACTGCTGATGTTTAGAAATGGGGGACTTTTCATGTGAACAAAGAGAGGAATCACTGTGAAGGGTACCAGGCTTGGTGTGGCAGTGGCCCTCTAGCCCCGAGGGGATGGCTGAACGGAAAAACCTAAAGCAAATAACACAGAACACCAAATAGCTCAAACACTTCTGATTGCACAGACTCTGTCATTGTCTCACACACACACACACACACACACACACTCTTTCTTGTGCATATGTTCTCTCTTGCTCACACACATACGGTACTCTCCACATAGGCCTAGATACACATTCTTTCTGTCACATGTCTCTCACACATTGTGTGTGTGTGTGTGTGTGTGGGGGGGGGGGGGGAGTTGGTGGTAAGATCAGTAGCAGTTGTCAGTGCGGGTTGCTACAAAGTTGAGGTCTGTGCAGGGGGCAGGGTAGGGCAGGGTAGGGCAGAGGGAGAGGGGCAGTTGCTGTCTCCCAGGGACACTTTTCCTGAACCCAGACGAGAGCCATCTGACTCCAGGAATGTCCTGGCTCTCTAATCCCATGAGTCATCCAGACTTTACCGAAAGGTTCCCCCCTGTCCTCCTTTTTTTAGAACCCTCCCTCTTTATTCAGCCATTTGGGCACCCGGTAATAATACACCTCATTAGTTCTCCTCCTGGTTTAATCAGTCGCCCCGGTGTGTTTTCCCTCTGTGCCGGATTGTGTCTGTCGCTGTCTGTTTCCCTGCTTCACGCTCACACACGGACAAAGGCCAGGGGCCGGACGGAATGCCTGTGCAGCAGATCTGCCGCTGATTGTGTGGCAGCAGATGAGCTTCTCGACCGACCGCATTCCTTTCCGATCAGACGACTAGGTCACAAATCAGAACCATAACACCCCCCCCCCCTCTCTCTCTCTCTCTCTCTTCCTATCTCTGCCAGCTCCCTGAAAAGTCGTGCTCTGACACGTCCCTCGGGAGTATTTGCGTCCCCAGGTTTCAGCTGTGATGGTGCATTATTTGAAGAGCAGGCTACTTTGAATACGGCAGTCTCCGCCCACAGGTTTGCGTATCGCTTGTGTGTAGATGATCTATCACACGGACCTGCCCCCAGCCTGACCCAGAGTACGGCCCTCATCAAGGCGTCAAGGCAGTCCTTCTAACCCCACCCACCTCGGTCATCCCCTGCCTTTATTTGAGCACGCCCGATACCCTTAGACTGCCAGTCTGGCTTCTGGTCTGTGAGCCAATCAACATCCACATACTCTGTTCTGGCCCCTGTTTAACTCCCCCCCCCCCCCCCCCCCCCCCCCCCCAGGGATCTGACCAAGCTGCTCAGGCCAGCTTAGTCCAGTTTGGTTCAGTTTCCGTGTGACATCACCTCTTAACCCCCCCCCCCCCCCCCCCCCCCCCCCCCCCGCGCGCGCGCGTCTCCCCAGGCTACGACTTTGCCAAGGTGCTGGAGTGGTTCGCCGAGCGCGTGGACCGCATCATCCTGCTGTTCGACGCCCACAAGCTGGACATCTCCGACGAGTTCTCCGAGGTGATCCGGGCGCTGAAGAACCATGAGGACAAGATGCGTGTGGTCCTCAACAAGGCCGACCAGATCAGCACCCAGCAGCTGATGAGGGTGTACGGGGCCCTGATGTGGTCCCTGGGCAAGATCGTCAACACGCCCGAGGTAGGCCACACGGGGGGGGGGGCAAATGAGAGGGGAAAGGGCCTTTGCGCGAAGGCACGGTGGGAGGAGAGTTTAATGCCCGGGGGGGCGGCGGGGCGGGGGGGGGGCTGATTTTACTGCTCCGTTAAGCACAGCCGGGCCCGACCTAACATTAACCCTAAAGCAACGACCTGGTGGAATTTGTTGCTGCTTGCTGCTGCGCCGACTGCCATGTGTCCTGTGTGCTGTGGCCTCTCCAGGTGGTGCGTGTGTACATCGGCTCCTTCTGGGCCCAGCCCCTGCTGGTGCCCGACAACAGGAAGCTGTTTGAGGCCGAGGAGCAGGACCTGTTCATGGACATCCAGGGGCTGCCGCGCAACGCCGCCCTGCGCAAACTCAACGACCTCATCAAGCGGGCTCGCCTCGCCAAGGTGAGTGCCAATCGTAAACCAAATCATTTCCAAGCACCGTACCTGGCTCGTCACCTAATTGTGCTGTATTCCCAACGTAAAATCCCTCATGGCATTGCCCGGTAGCTGTAGTGGAAAGTTTGAACTATGTCCTGTTTGCGTTCCGTACTACTGTTTGCATGAAGCTCTTCCTTTGTGAGATCGTTAGTCGTGTCTACAGCGCGTGTGTTTGTGCCAGCTCTTTTATGGGGCAGACGCCTTATCTAAACATGGCCGTGTGACTGTCCAGGTGCATGCCTACATCATCAGCAGCCTCAAGAAGGAGATGCCAAGCGTGTTTGGGAAGGAGGCTAAGAAGAAGGAGCTGATCGCCAACCTGGGAGAAATCTACCTGAAGATCGAGAAGGAACACCAGATCTCCCCGGGAGACTTCCCCAAACTCAAGAAGATGCAGGTGAGAGCAGGAGTCCAATCCAGATACTCAGTGTGTGTGGGGGGGGGGGGGGGGGGGGATTTCACGGGCAGTCTGGACACAGTGATTAAACGTCTCTTGGGAATATGACTGGAAAGACTTGTTTTTCTTTCTGCATTCTTTTGACAAATTTACTCTACAAATGTACTCTTCCAGTTTCCGGTAGCTCACAGATATGTCTGATTCAGCCAGTGGATCCGGGAAATAATTGTAGGTTAAATTTGTCGGTATGAATCAGGACAGCTTTCCATAACCTTGTTTAGTCCTGACCCCCACCCACTTTAATCTCAACTGGAAAGAGTTATGCACATTTTATTGAGTAGAAGCCTTCTATAGCCTTTTAAAAGGAGAACATTAGTGTCTGATGTAAAAATGGTCCTTCCTCTTCTAAAATAGCCTTATTCATACTGGAAGTTTAACAGAAATGATTTGACTTCTGGAAAAAAATGTATAATAATAAAATAGCTAGGCTTCGTCTAAATTGGGGAGTTGTAAGTATGTCACGTAAAAAAGTATGCTGAGGAGAATCTCCTGATAATTCCCGTAGGTTAATGTTAGAGCTGCCTATGGTGACATGCTACTGTCAGTCTTTACAAAGCACTTTGGCTAAATCAGACATTTCTGGCGTCTTACTGTTACAGTTCAATATCCCCACTCTCTTCCCTCGGTTGTGGAAGTGTTGCTTTTCCATTAAAATAGCATGGACTCGTCCTGTCAATCTTTCTCATACTATTGTCACATTTATGTATCTGTTCATAAATTGGAAGTAGAAAGAAGGTGTTTATATTATTTCCAGCACTTGATGTCAGTTGCTATTTAACGGACAATCCACAAGCATGCTGAAATCTAGCTTCATCTTCAGTGTTTCACCTTTCACACGACTGCTGTACCCCCCTCTCCAGTGCTGTGTCCCACCCTAACGTCCACCGTGTCCCCCTCCCTAGGAGCTGCTGGAGGGCCAGGACTTCTCCAAGTTCCCGGTCATGAAGCCCAAGCTGCTGGAGGCCGTGGAGGACATGCTGGCCACCGACATCGCCCACCTCATGACCCTGGTGCGCCAGGAGGAGGCCTCCATGCCCACGCACGTGGTGAAGGGCGGCGCCTTCGACGGCGCCATGAGCGGCCCCTTCGGCCACGGCTACGGCGAGGGCGCCGGCGAGGGCATCGACGAGCTGGAGTGGGTGGTGGGCCGCGACAAGCCCTCCTACGACGAGATCTTCTACACGCTGTCGCCCATCAACGGCAAGGTGTCGGGCGCCGCCGCCAAGAAGGAGATGGTGAAGTCCAAGCTGCCCAACACGGTGCTGGGCAAGATCTGGAAGCTGGCCGACGTGGACAAGGACGGCTTCCTGGACGACGAGGAGTTTGCCCTGGCCAACCACCTGATCAAGGTGAAGCTGGAGGGCCACGAGCTGCCTGGCAAGCTGCCCGAGCACCTGGTGCCGCCGTCCAAACGAGGCCAGCAGGAGATCAGCATGGAGTGAGCGCGGAGGAGGGGCAGGGGGAGCAGCTCCTTGGTAGCCCGGGCTAGCCGCATGGTCTCGGTGGGCGAGGCGCACGACGCCGGGCTATCGCGGGGCTGTTGCTGAGGCTGTGGGGGCGGTGTCGCTATGTGAATTCACACCAGAAAGAGACTGGAAGGGGGAGAGGGTGGTGGGGGGGGGGGGGGGGGGTGGCTGTGGGAATATTGTAAGGTACAGGAGAGGGTTGAGTTGTTGAAAAGACATTACTAGACCGGAACCGAGCGGAGCTGGGGTTGGAGCGTTGCATGATGGGTCGGACATGGGGTGCTGGCCTGTCATCTAAGTCGTTCCTCTCTTTGTTCCTTGTCCTCAGCCCTTCACAGATCTACCAGGTCTAGATTATTTTGAACGAGGTACACATTTATTCCACCTTTACTTCCTTATGTTCAAGCTCATCAAATCTGTGAGGAGGGAAATGAGAACACATTGGGGGAACTTCTACGTGACAAAGTTCTCTTAGATTACAAAATCAGTTTTGACAAAGTATACAGTCCATTATAACATGTTGATCCAAAGAAGAATAGCTTTTTTTCAGTTGAGCGCAAACAGAAATCAAACATTGTTTTATCTATATTTTTGTATTTCCTTGACTGTTTACTTTAAAGATCTTTCCAATTGCTTAATTTTCTTTTTTTATTATTATTATTAATTTCTCGGATGAATAAAAAAGGAAATATTTACCATCACTCTGTGGTCAAATCCAAAAGAAAATCTGTGACTTTTATTTTGAAATCGAATCATTCACTCTGGTTTAATAAATTAAATGTAGTCCGTCGCCCCCATTAGGCCAAAAATGGTTACTGCTTATCCCACTATTAGTGAACCAATGCTTGTGGGTTGAAAAAGGATACAACTTCTGGCATTCTGATCATGAGCTAAGTACCAGGAGGAAGACAGTCTACTAGGACACATCAGGCACTCTGGGACATAGAGCCAACACACGTAGTGAACTTAGAATGCTATAAATTCACTGCAGGTCCTAAAACAAACAAACAACAAATCAGGAGCGAACTGGCAAAGACAGGTTTATGTAATGTCACTTGGGGTGACTGTTGAAACCCTCACAGCTTTTTGAAAACCAGCTTGACTAGATTCAAGCTTCATTTCCAATTGTCCCGACTTGCACCCATCTATGGTAATTGCACCTTGCCTCTAGTGCTGTGTTGCAGAGGCTGTTTGCATAAACAAATGTGCTCAAATCAGCTTTGATTGATGAAGAGGGAGAGGGATATTTTGGTAAGACTGAGAAAGCCGTAGTACAACACCATTTCAAGGAACAGTACATGAGATAGTGGTTTGTTGCATCGTGTTTGACACTTACCAGCCTCATGGCCGTGGTACGGATATATGAAAGTAAGGTTGGACATATTTCACTTCTTGTTTACATAATCTCCAATTATCAATTTAGATTTTTTTTCATCTCTCATTTATGATCTGGCATACTACTACTACTGTGTAAAAGCACCCATATGTTACCTTTGGTGGGTCTGTGTCTACACAGGAATGTTTGCATGTCCACCTTGTAGATGTCCAATCTATATTTGTTTGTGTTGTGGCGAAACTTTATCTGTCTTGTTTATTTTGTACACAAAGGCCACCTGTTGACAGTTTTGTTTTTCGTTTTTTGCCATGCGGCATGAGAAACATTCTCTATAGTTTCTCCTGCTACATTCCCTACGATAGCGACAGTAGCTTATCTTTTGAGATCGTACCAGTTTTCTGCCTCCTGCCTTATCTCTTAGCATGCATGTTGGCCCTGCATGGAAATGTATGGAAATTCCAGCAATTGATTTTTTTCTCTGGCTCGGATGCACATGACCTGAGGTTTTAGAGTCTGGGTGTCAGTCTCTATCTTTAAAGGCTTACACTCCAGCCATAATATCAGACTGCTTTTAAAATATATTACTGTACTAGCCGCCCATATTTAGGACCATCAATGACTGGCCGTTGTGTATTGTATTTGTGCTACTGTGGTGTGAATAAAACAAGCACATTAAATTAGAAAGTAATGGTCAAAATACTGGGATCACTGACAGAATGTTTTATTTCTCAAGTACGTCGACATCTCATTGTACAAGCCTAACCACAAGGGTTAGACTGATCATGAGCCTTTGTGTTCTTCACACCCTTGATTGAACACAGTGACCAAGACATGGTGTGCAACAGCAACAACTGCTAGAACCTCGTGTTTAAGCTTGCGCTCTCCGCGTTCTGGCCGTACTAATTGACTGGGAAAGACACGCAAGAATTAGCATTAGAGTGCTAAGTAAGAGCATGCAGGATCGTGTGCGTGTATGTACGCGCGCGCCTTTGACCTCACGATCCCTTTGTCAGCGTCTCTCTTCCCCGTGTCACACTATCGTGGCAGTGTCCTATCTCTCTTCTTCTCTGTTTCCTTTACTCATCGTCTTCCTTGCTTTGTTAACCACTACCCTTCCGTGACGCTGTCATCCTGTCTTTTTTTTCATGTCGGTCTTTTGTATCTTGTTGCCGTCTTCCTTCCTCTCGTTTCCTTTCCTCGTCTCTTTCTCCGTTTTATTCCTCAGCTCCACTTTCTACCTCCTTCACCTCTCCCTTACCCTCTCCTCTCCTTTTTTGTGGGTCAGACACTCACCCCCTTTAATGTTTGAAAATAGCTCCCGCCAGATAGTTCTTAGTGACACACTGGCCCCAACCGATGGCGGTTTAGTGCAGGCTTATAGAACACAGCTTTGTGTAGAGGTGCCATTTCTAATGAAGAGGTGGGAAGTGGGGCGACAGTTTGTGTGTGTGTGTGTGTGTGTGTGTGTGTGTGTGTGTGTGTGTGTGTGTGTGTGTATTTAATTTACCATCAATGTGAGTACAAGGTGTATATTGAGTTATTGCCTTTATGTTAGCCTCATTCGGTGGGCCATGCATGGACCCTGTGATAAGCATCTCAGGAGTAACTGAACATTTAGATGAGTGTGATGCTGCTGGGTCACCATGACAATACACTCATGACTTCAAGAAACAGGCTAAGATATTGGTTGATTACGAGGTAGATGAGATGGAACATCTATTTCTTATTGGTTATGGTTATTAGAAATATTAGAAATATTTTACATATATGTATAGTTATGTTGTGTTTTTAGAGTTAATGATAGGACTACTAAAATACTCAACTAGATATCTTTAAACTATTCCTAAACCTTGAGCATAAAGAAAATGAACACTCAAAAAGGAGAAGGACAAGGATTTTATTTGGAATTTTTGGACCAGGGGTTGCAGATATGTCAGAGCAATTTTGACAGCCCCTGTTGAAGTCCATACGTTTACTGTAGACCAACTAACATTGTGCAAGACTGCAACTTTTACAAGTGACTCGGAACATTCTGGAGAGAGAGAGAAATAGAAGAAGGGACTGTTAGTGCTACGGCGAAGTCTGTGAAAACAGCCAACGTTGACCCTGTTACTCCGCTGGTTCCTGTTTGAGAGCATAAAGGAGGTAACTGATAAACAATAGAGGCCTTACAGCAGCACACAGGGAGCTGGAGCAGCTGGGGAAGGTATTCATATTTGGCCAGGAACGCAGCTCTCACTGGGCCTTGGTCAGGGTGAATATCCGCCCTGCGTCCCTCATTCCACTTCCCCATAACAGATCCACTAAACCTAAAGCAATCCATCTGCCACTCTATTTACCAATCAAACACATCAATCGATTACGTAGAATCGGGACCAGGGTACTTTTCTCCCAGTCCTGTCTTGGCTGTCGATATGATCAGATCAGGGACGCTACGAAGGAGGAATGGAGGACTGGGAAGGTGCGGCGATACCGAGACGGAGTTCGGAAGAGCCAGATGTGTGAGGTAGATGTGCGATGGACACGGGGAGGAAGTATGCCAGGCGCTGCCTGGATCAGTCCCACTTGGCTTAGCCTAGCTCGGGCTCAGGCTGGGCTCTGCCGGACATAAGGACATATCAGTCTTGAGACTTGGCTTGGCTCAGCTCGGGTTGATACGTTTTGCTTCTGTTTGATTCAGCTCGGCTCGGTCGGGTTCAGTTCAGCTTTACTTGGTTTGCGTCTGTTTGCCTCAGCAGGCATGCGTGTCGACCGCGTGGCCCCCAAACATCTCCTGCGAGGCGTAGGTAATGTAGAGGAAGCCGTCTGTGTCTCTGTGCCGCGAGTAAACCTCGCCCATACTGGAGGACATACAGGACATGCTCTTCTCGGACACAAGCAGGAACAATGACTGGGTTGGCCCCAGGTCGATCTTACTCCTGGGGAGGAAGGGGAAATTAATTATGAGAGATTATTTCTCTCTCCATCTCTCACACACACATACAGACCGACTTTTTACTCCTTTTTTTTCTAATCCTGTCCTGTTTTGGAGGATGCTTACCTGAGCAGGCAGAGGAACTGTCCCAGGCTGAGCTCAAAGGGAACCAGGAACTTGGTCTTGTCCAGTAGGGGCAGGGTCTTTTCACGGATATAACGTTCCACAATTACCTGCACAACACAAATAGGCCTGAATGGCTACTCACTGTGCATTTAGTGGCAAACGAAAAACATATCGAATATATTGGATTGGTGTTATAGAGTCAAAAAAGCAACTTACAGGCAGCTTATTTGGGAATTTTGATCGAATACTGCACACTTCATCTTGTCTTGTTGCTGTAACAACCAACAATGCTTTATTGAGCATGCAAACTTTATTATGTCTTACAGAATAGGCTATAACTGGCATTAAGTCTGGAAGACTGAAATAGCATATTAATGTAGCCTACAGACGACTCAATGTCTGGGTACAAAAACAATACGTACCAAGGTTTTTCCTTTGCTTGAAAGTCATCAGGTCCATAGATTTCTCAAAGGGAGGCATGGTGTTGTCAGGGTGGTTTGCGTTGACCGATCGATGGAGGTGAGCTGCTGGGTGAGCAGGTGATGGTCTAGCCCGGGCTGACGGTAGTCCCCACGGGATGAAGAAGAATGAGCAAACCCCACTGGACACTGGTGGACAGCAGCTTTTTATAGAGCCCAGGGCTGGGAGGGGTTGAACTGCATCTTGATTATGTAATTATGCTGACAGGGACAAACAAGGGAGCATGCTCCTGGTTCTAATGAGCGAGTGTGCAGTAGCGTCGCTCGCCTTTGTGATTGGTGCAAAGCTACTTCACACACACTTGGTATCTCATTTGGCATTGGATTCACACTTACCCCAGACATTGGGGCTTCTAGGGTGAAACACACACAAATATGAGGACATTATCAACCCCCGTTTGGGTAAACATTCAAGAAATGCTCAGTATAAATAATTGTATATATGTAGATATGTTGGAGCTGTTACATTCACATACTTTCTTTCCTCCAATTAGATACCCAACTAGCAGAGAGGATGTGATTAATATGACCCTTAACTTTGCTGCTTGCATGCTGACCATAGACCAGATTTTTACAGGAATGTAAACTGCCGGGGTATTTCCAATCCAATAGGTCTTAGTCTTCTGTGTCTTTCTACTTTAAAATGTGGATGCTGGGCAGTTAAAACGTGTGTTCATAAAAGAGTTTCTCCAGCTTCGTTGTGCAACAGTTTCAGTTTAGGGACCTCATTTTTTAAACAATCAGCTCCAATAAAGGTAGGCCTTGTGTAGATTGGAACTCAACTAAGTTAACATAATTGACTAATATAAGTAGAACAACAAAACTAAGGGGTGCACTGTGGGCTTTGCCAGTGTACTATGGGTGCACAGACATTGCTCCCTACTGGTTGAGGGATGGCGTTGCAGAATACTTCAAGATTTCTTATATGTGACCTCACTGCGCCTGATCTATCTGTCACAAGAGCCAAAATATGAAGGAATGCGTGAAACCCCATTTTGAACGGTAAAGAGTGGGCTATAGTTTTTAATGATTCTGTTAAAAGGCAAGGCTTCAATTACTTTATTACTCAAGTCATTTTCATCTTTATTGTCATCTTTATATGAACTATATGATCCTATATGTATCAACATTTATTGGTTAACCTGCATAAATATAATTTCATTTCATTTGTCTAAAATAGAGAATAGATAGGCCTATGGGCTTGTGAAAAGCGTTGTTAAAGATCCCATTTTTTGTCCATTAATAACAGGATTCCGATTCGTAAGTGAAAAAAAGCAATTTTATTTTCGAAAAATGAACATCGGAATAAATATTGGCCAGCAATGGATTTTCCATGCGTCCATTCGAAAACTTCCCTGACCAATCCCAATCCAGGTCCAATGCATTTGCTCCTCCTCCTGCACACTTTTTTCATGATCCCACATGTAACGTTATTTCTCGCATTGTTATATTTGGTTATGTCGAGCTCTTACACGGAGTGCGCAAAATGAACAGAAGAGGTTCTTCCGAGATTAAAAGGTATTAAACAAGCAATCAAGACTGGATTACCATCGAATAATGTTCGTAATCTTCTCAGCCTATAGCTTTATGTGTGTTCATGAATTAAACCTATAGTGCCAGTCAGCAAAATGTAATACAAGCTAATAACATGGAATGCATGCTGTCTTTCCAACAATACTAATTAGTTAAATACGACCGACAGATGATACAATGTTGCTATTATCGATTGTCAGGGCATATGTTGCACTGACTCGTGCTGGACCGTAGCCCATTCATTTAGGCTACATTGTAACTGGACGACGGTGGTCATTCAGAGAGCGGCGATTCTGCCCGTTCCACAAGAATGGCTGGGCGCCGCGGCTGTGTCAATTCTATGTGGTCCGGAACCGAACGTGTCCGGATTGGTGAGCGGCTCAAAGCCACTCTGGCAGGGGTCTTGGAGCTCGACTTGCTCAGATGCCAACATCTGGAGAGGATCGATGCTGCGCTGGACAATAAAGACCCGTGCATCATCGATCAACATGAGGAGGTGACCGGGAGCGAAAACCTCGACAGCGTAGCCTCCAATCAGGGCTCTGCGACAAGCCGCAGGCAACAGGTCAGTAAGTGCGCCGAATGCACTCTAGATCTGTTCTACTTGTTAAGATGATTAAATATGTATCCGCGATGATGGTGATCAGCCAACAAGCTCAGCTGACATAATGAGTCAGTGACTGTCCTGAATAGACTGTAAGTTAGAGAGACCACAGAGGCAAATCAACCAGGCAGCTCGATGGAGACCTTTAGAAATCGGTTTGAAAATGAACATGTCAATCAGTCATTCATTGAGCTATGGTTTATTATAGTCTTACTGCTGACATACTGTAAGTCTACCTTGATGTGGAGGGGGAACTACGTCTTTTTACAGGTCAATATATCAAACTTTATGAATGTTATCAGATTTGTGGAGAATTGTCAGGGATAAATAAACAAATACAATAATCCTTTCTGACATATCAACTAAGAGTGTGAGGGACTGTAGTATCAGTGCGTCAATGAAATGCTTACTTACACCCTGACCATAACTCGGCCGGGAATACAATCGGCCTGATGATCACACGCACGTCTTTCTGAGAGCCCGGGCTCATGACCGTCTTCACATAAAAGAAAGTGCAGGAAGTTTTTGAGCCTGCTGAGATTTCTTAACCATGGAAGCCTCAAGGGCTTTTCATTGAAGAGGAAAACATACACACCCTTTCATATTGAGTGGCTTTTCCACTCTCTCTCATAAACGGTCTCTCTTTTACACACACTCAATCACACACACACACACACACACACACACACACACACACAGGCAGGCAGGCTCACTGTGGCCCCCTTACAGATCATGTCATGTAAGTTGTCTACACTGTGATATAAAAGCTGCTCAGAATCTGTAGTACTAGACATTGGGGTCAAAGCTATTTTGCCAGTTACACTGTGCCAGGGTATGAAATGGGATCGTGGATGGCTAACCCTTCTTTGGATCCAACCTAACAGGTGTTCCTCAGGACCTATGTCTGCTAGCACCAAAGCCCACAGCCTTATCTCTGAATCCTCGTTTCCCATGTTCCCGTCTTCAAACGTTTTCCGTGAACAGGAAGTCATAACAGACACGTCCTCTCCCCGAGCTCTCCCAGTCCAATCCGACATGGTGTCCGTTAGCAACCCGTCTGATTCCGTTACACGTTCTCTGTGAGGATGGTTGAGACAGTGAGACGGAGCTGCTTGTCAGGGAGTCTGCTTGCACAGTGCGTTGGTTTCCGGCCTGCCTGCCTGCCTGCCTGCCTGCCTGCCTGCCTGCCTGCCTGCCTGCCTGCCTGCCTGCCTGCCTGCCGGCCTTCGGCCTCTCACCACCCACCAGTATAGATCCCCTCTCTCCGTTCCCTGTGGCGAGCTCACGCGGCATTGCTCATCGTCACCTCCGACAGGAGCCGCTCCGTGGCCGGCTGGCGAGCTGCCCTCGCGGTCCGCCCTCGCCAACGCGCGCAGCAGCGACCATTTGCATAAACGACCAGTGGAGACCGGCAGTTTTTTTTTTGTTTTTGTTGTTGTTGTCGCTGTTGTTGCCAACGTGACGGGCTCACCGCGAGCCTGTCGCTCGCCGAGGGAGAGGGAGCAGAGAGGAGGTGGGAAGGAGGTGACACAGAGTTTAGTTCCAGTCACAGGAAAGGGCCCACCCTCTCAGGGGAGGCCTTACCCAGGGCCCTGACTTTTTCAAGGGGGTTTCAGCCTGAAAAGTGTCAGCTACCGTCATCCTACGTAGATCCATGGAACTTTGTATCTTCCTTGTCTTCATTATCTATGATACCAAGCAATATAGGCGGCCAGCTCTTGCCCAGCAGCGCATTTGACTTTGTGGAATGTTTTTAAGTTGATTTATATTTTTGAAAAGAGTTCTTCGAGAAATTGCACGGCGCCACATTACATTACGATCCCTAGTTTGAGTGGATATGACTGCGGATGGAAACACAAGGTGCGGGTTTCCCTGCTTCCTAATCGTGGATCAATAATGCATGAGTGATGCATCAGGCACCCTGTACAAGCAGTCCTATCAGTTTCACTGACCTATGCTTTCGTCCTACCTAGCCCTAAGCTATTGAATTACCCGGGATGGCCTCATCCAATGAAACGTAGCAGCATTTGGATGCTCCATGATATAAGGAGCCTTTTGTTCATAGGTCTGTCCAAGTTGTGGCGCGATACTATTGTTACAGTTATTATTAGCTAACACTTTTCTGTGGGTCTACTGTGGCTTGCAGAGTTCTGCAGCATTCTGCACACACTGGTTGTAGATACATTTTTTGGCAGACTACTTAGTCTAAGTAGGTTATCTGTTAGTGTATTTGGTACATATTGTTCTTGTGGGGAGATACACTGTGTGTGTGTGTGTGTGTGTGTGTGTGTGTGTGTGTGTGTGTGAGTGTGTGAGTGTGTGTGTGTGTGTGTGTGTGTGTGTCGTAGCCTAGAGAGGGATATCATATTACAGAGCTTTTAGCACTGACCAAACCCCCACCTGCCTGACTGCCTGTCTCTCCCTGATTTGATCACCACATCACAAAGTAACATAATATGCTGGTAATTTAGTTTATGTTATGGCGATGAAGTCTAGTGTGTGTATATGAAAGTGCATGGCTGGACCTTGGGGAAACGGTGTGTGTGAGACAGGGCAGTGGGAATGTAGTGTGTTTCTCTGCATAAGTGTGTGTGTGTGTGAGAGAGAGAGAGCGACAGCGAGAGAGAGAGAGAGAGTTATAGAGAAAGAGAGTGAGAGAGAGAGAGAAGTGGAAAAAGAGAGAAGAAGAGAGTGCCAATGGTTCTATTTGTGTTTGAGTGATTGGCTCAGGGTGGGTTAACTATTCGGCAAGCTGCTCTGTTATCGTGTGGGAGGACAGCGGAGCGAGTGCAGCAGTAGCTATGGTGAAGAGGGGGTGGCCAGGAGGATGTTGTAGAAGTGAGGCGGGGGGGGAGTGTTTGTCAAGTCAGGAGGATTTGCACTGTTGGGGGGAGGTCTGTAAGATGCCCTTCTCTCTCACCAGGCAACCCCATCCCCCGCTCCCTCCTTCTCCACCTCCTTAGCTCACTTGTTCAATCAGTGACTCACTCCCTCCCCTCTCTCTCGTTTTCTCTCTTTCGTCTTCTTTTCTTGTCTGTTTATCGCAGCTCACATCACCCACTCTTCCTTCCCACTCAAAAAGGACTTTGTGAATTATGAAGTGTGAAACGTTGACGGCCAGAGAGACAATGAGATGAGGCGCAGCTCCTAAGCTCACAAGGCAGAGGAGAGCGACTTAAGACAGGTCAAAGTCTCAAACTCTCTCCCCTTCATTCCTCCTTCCCTCCTTCCATCCCCCTTCCTTCGGCTCCCACTGCTCTTTGTTACGTCATCTGTCCTCCTATTATTTCTCCAATTCCCCTCCTCCTCTCTCTTTCTCTTTTTTTTCAGCCCAGCAGTGAGTCACTACCTTGCATTGTCCTGGCTAACATAGGATTGATCAGGCCTGACCAGCCCTGACAAAGCCTCTGTTGTCCAGGCCTTGATCACGCTAATGGAGGCCTGCTCCATAGGGGTCGCGCATACAGGCAACACTGCAGCGCTGCCACATCAATCCAGAAAATCAACCCGCTATTGAAGTGCGCACTTGTCCTGTTGTTCTCCTTCTTCTTGTATGGGGGGGGGGGGGGTTCTGAAGACTTCCAGTAATATTAGTGTTTGTTGTGTGTGTGGTGGGGGTAATGTATGTGTGATATCAGTGTTAGTCTGTGTGTGTGTGTGTGTGTGTGTGTGTGTGTGTGTGTGTGTGTGTGTGTGTGTGTGTGTGTGTGTGTGTGTGGTGGGGGTAATGTATGTGTCATATGGTAATATCAGTGTTTGTGTGTGTGGTGGTGGTAATGTATGTGTGATGTTCGTGTTTGTGTGTGTGTGTGGTGGGGGTAATGTATGTGTGCATATTTATAGGCTGAACAAGGACATCACTGGCGTCAGACCCTCGGCTCTGTAATTATATCAACCCTCTGAAGACATGTTGTGACTAGTTGAACTGAGCGTCTGTGTGTTTTGGTATCTGGGAAGAAGTTCTCGTGACAGGCGCCTTTAAAATGAGCTTGAACCGTAGATTTCAGACGAGTTCCTTCCACAAGTGTGAGGGTGTTTATGTTCTTTTCACAAGCCCCCCTCTTCCTTTAGGTTACCTCTCCCTCAGACACTTTGCTAGGACCAGGCCAGAGCAGCCCATTGGACAGCGGAGGCAGCAGCACTGGAGATGGACCTGACCACTCTAGAGTTGGCGGGGGTGGTCCTTCCCGTTGGTCCACCTTGTCTTGGGACGCTCCCTCTGACATACTGTCCCCCCCAACCCCAGACCCCGATGGTGCAGCCCTGTTGGACTGTGACTCAAGGCCCAGCTCAGGTAAGGCAGTGAGCACAGTCAAAGACACGTAATAAACATGACAAACACCCGAGTTCTCAAAATCAACCCTTTCCCTCACACACGTTTCTGTGTAAGGTAAATGCTCTCTCTCCCCCTCTCGCTCTTTCTACACTCTCTCACACACTCGCATAAAACCAAAACAAATCCAGACAGATTTTTTTTTGCACGCCACACCCCATGGCTTTAAAATTGTTTGCTGGAGTTGTAAAAGACCTTGCTAAGACACTGTTATAGAGTCTGTGTGTGTCTGTGTGTTTGCGACAGTATCCTCTGACTGGTTCAGACTGTGTTCGTGATCTATACCATGATAAACCATGCCACAGCCAACAACACTTCCCACCTTTACCAGCCCTAACAGCTCATCTTCTATGAAAGAAGTTTCATTAAACATTAACTTGCTCTTTTTTTTCTCTTTCCTTTTCCTCTCTGTTGACCATTCCCGTGCTCTCTCACTACGCACACATTTTTTTATTAACTCCTCACTGCGGCCATTCTTCACACTTGCTATTTGCTCTGTTCGTTCTTAGCAACCCCATACCACCATTGTCACCCTTTCCATCTTTATTTCTTTACAAATGTCCCGACTGATACGGCGTACACATAAATTCATAAACCTCTTTCCTCTCGTGCAGGTTTTTATTCGGTGAGTGGTAGCTCCTTGTCTGACTCCTGCTACTCAGTGTCCAGCGAGGCGGCTCTGGGGGTTCCTGGGGGTCTGGCCCGGCCCCTCCGCCTTTGGGAGCAGCGCCCCCACTCTGCGGACCACAGCGACACCCAGTGGTCAGAGCAGGTAGTGCGGAAGCAGGCAGCTGCCAGCAGCGATGGAGCGACAGAGACCGGGGAGAGGAGGCCAGTTTCTACAGGTAAGATATAGTCCGGGCGTGCACACACACGCACGCATGCACGCATGCTCACACACACACACACACACACACACACACACACACACACACACACACACACACACACATTTCATCCTCTCTGACCTTTCGTGCTGTTTTCAATCTTTTGTCGTTCTCAATCCTAGGTGACCTGGAAGCAAACGGCCTGTCCTTTCTGTCGGACCTCTGCTCCAGCCTCTGTGACCCGGTGCCTTCCTATTTGCTCCCTCTCTTTGACCCTTCCTCCTCCCCACGTCTACGTCCCCAACTGGACCCCCGCTTCTGCACCGACCTGGTGTCTCGGAGGACCAAGGAGGTGTACCCTTACCCCAGCCCGCTGCACGCTGTGGCCCTGCAGAGCCCGCTGTTCAACTCCCTCAGCTCCTCGGATCCATCCCCTTCTCCCAGCCCTGACAGTCCCCAGCCAGATGAACCCCCAACCCCCAATACTACCACAACCACCCCGGGCCCCCTGGAACTCCAGCCTCCCCAGCCTCCAGCCTCGCCCTCCCTCACACAGCTGGAACAGTACATCACCAGGCTGGTCCGGCAGCACCACAGCCGCATGGCCTCCACTTCCTGCTCGGACCTCACCCCGGCTGCCACCCCTGGTCCGGCCTGCCACAGAGGCCTCCGGACCCCGGCCAAAAGCCACGGCTCCACGCAGTCCCTGTCGGCCTTCGAGAGCCGCAGTACCCCCTCCACCCTGCTGGGGGGTGGTGCGACCCCCTGTAAGTCCCTGCTGGGGAACTCGGCGCGGGTGAGCCTCAGCAGTATCGGGAAGAGAGCCAGCAGGAACTCCATCAACCTGGGCAACCTGCCGTCCGCAACCGGGGAGGACCTCAACATTAGCCTCCACCTGAATCTCAACCTGAACCTGGCTCCCGGTTTCAACGCCAGCCTGGGCTTGGTGGACAACCCCCAGAGTAGCGGTGTTTCCGGGCCCGTGAAGAGTGACTTTGGCACTGGTGCATCCATGGCTTCTTCCACCTCCCTCACGGCTTCCACCCCCACCCCAGGCCTCAGGCCCCGGCCTCGGATCTCCACCTGCCCCACCTCCCTGAGCCACAGGAGCTCCATGGAGGTCACGGGGGGGTCGGGGGCAGGAGCGGCATTCTCTCGTTCACTGGACTGGGGTGGTGCCTCACCGGGGGTCTTCCCACCAGGTTCTGGATCTGGTTGTGGGCCGGTTCAGCCCGACGGCCCCGCCCATCAGGACTCCGGCTCCAGCCTGAAGGTGAGTGAGGACTCGGCCATGGTGGGGGAGATCTCGCGCCTCTCTGGCCTGCCCCGAGCCGTGGTGGTGGGGCTGATGGAGCAGGGCGTGGAGCTGGACGTCGACTGCTTCCAGAGCGACGCCGACAGGAGAGGTCAGGGGTCAGGGGTCGAGGGACGCTCGTCGACGCAGACCGAGCCCCAGCATGAATACTCTAGAGTCCACCTCCACGTCGGGTCAGACCAGAACCCCTCTAGACCCATACAGCTCTCCCTTAGTGTCACCCCCTCTCCGCAGTCCCACTCGGGCCTGACTCCCCCCCTCTCCCACTCTCCCCTCTCCCACTCCCCCCTCTCCCACTCCCCCCTCTCCCAGGCCAGCAGCAGCCCTATACCCTCCTATCAGTCTGCCCCCATCCCGACCCACCGCCACTCCTACTCCCACTACCAGCACTATCAGCAGAGTCCCTCCCCCTCGGACTTCCCTTCATCCACCGCCTCCTCTCCGGCCTCTCGGCCCGGGCCCAGGGTGCGCTCCCCGCCCCGCCCGCTCCAGCCCTCCCCCTTGGGCTCCACCCCGCTGTCGGTGTTCCGTCGGGACGCCCCCTCCCAGTGCTCCCTGCCCCGCGTCGGCACGTGTGGCTCTCCACTAGGGGGCGCCGTGAGCGGATGCCTTCGCTCCAGAGGGGGCTCCCTGCGGCAGGGTCCCGTAGGAGGAGGAGGAGGAGGAGGAGGAGGAGGTGGATGGAGGAGGGCGGACGGTGAGGGGCTTTACCAGGGAAAGCACGCCTCTCGGGAGCTGGTGAGGGCCTCGACGATCAGCAGCTTCGCCCGGAGGGAAAGCGCTGGCAGCACTTGGGGGAAAGAGGTGCGTACAGCAGCCCAGACGCCGGGGAGATCCCCCAAGAAAACCCCCAGCCGACTGTGGAAGGGCTTTGAGGGCCGCTTCTGGGGAAAAGAAGAGGACAGCGAAAAAGAGGAGGATGGTTGGAGGAGAGAGAGTGAAGGGAGCAGGAGGAAGGACCACCAGAGGGTGAAGGAAGCCTCCGGCAGCAGGGCGGAAAGGGAGTGTTTCTCCACGTCCTCCTCGAAGAGAAAAGGGCGGAGCAGCTGGGACAAGCGCAGCTCCAGCCTGAGGCTGTCCAGGAGGGCCCTCTTCCGAAGCGAGTCCCAGGGCCTCCTGGAGCCCCGTGCCCAGAGAGAGGAGCCCCTGAGGGGGCCACACTGGGCCTCCTCCCTGGACGTCGGTCGCTTCGGCCTGGAGCTCCACAGTGAACAAGGGGTGTCATCGCTAGGAGGCAGGAGGGATGGTCAACGGCTGTCCTCCACCGCCAGCCTCTTCCACCTCTCCCGCTCCCAGAGTCTGGAGGGGAGCTGCCACTCCCTTTCCTCTCCACCGCTCTCCTCCCCCTCATTCTCTCCATCCCCCCCTCCACGGGCTCCCCTGACACGATCCCATTCGCTGAGAGACCTGGGGAGGCGAGTGTTCGGCTCCATGAGATCCTTGAGTTTGAAACACAAAACAACCAGGAAGTAAAGGACTTGTGTTGAATCAGTGCCGCACATATTTTCAGTAGTGTTTTCTCTTACTATGGTACAATCAAAACGCTTGTGGTCGAGTACTGTATTTGGTCTGGCTAAAAAAACAGCGCCATTTGTTTGAACCTTTCTAAAGTTGTAAATGCTTGAATTTGACTCTGCACTGTGTTTCCCTTTATGCATGCTACTCTTCCACTTGGTCTGTGATGATGCATATTGTTTAAGTGTTAGCTTCCATCTCTGTAGGCATACAGTATGTTGCCTTATGAAGTACAATCACATTGGCCAACTAATGACCAAAACCAAGCAAATGCTCTATAAATTGATATTGTGCTCAGGTTTTTAAAATATATATATGAATAAATGGAAACTATGACATCAAAGTGTTATCTGAAACAAATTGTATACCAGGGCAAATTATGAATAAAGAACCTTGACAACTTGTGAATACTCTCGTGCCTTTTCTTTCCATGAAAGAGCTTAATACTCAGAAATCTGAGCACAGACATACTTTAAAAAATATTTAATGACATGAAAACATTTGGAAAACATAAACAAGCATTCCCAAAGGCATAAACAGGACTTTGTGCAGCGCACAGATCTAGAAAGTCATTTTAACTTCAGGAAACTTCCTGGTTGAACATCAAACACCATTCAGCTTTCCCCACCATGTAGGCAGGCAACAAAGTCTCCCTTGGATTCTTCTCCATCGGGTGAAGCAACTAATTCTCTGCTCTCCAGTTGACGCTATGAAATAACTCATTTTCTCCCTACTGTGTTCTCAAGCACTTGGGTAAATAGGTAGCTATGCCTTGCACCACCTCAGTTGGGCTCAGAAAAACTTTCAGAAGTTGGTGAGTTGTCAGTTGAGTTGTGTAGTCAGCTGATGGAGCTACAGTGTCCAAGTGGTCCAGACAGTTCTTATTGGCCGTGGGCTTTAGGCCCCACCCCAGCCCCATTGAGGCCATCGCCTGGCCCCGTTTTCTGGCTGGAGAACATGCCCTGGTACAGAGCCTTCTCCTTCTGGTACTCTTTACTCAGCATCTCCTCTGCTCTCTGAAGGTGCTTTCTCACATTTGCGTCTGCCAGACACACGCACACACACACACACACACAGTAATATATTGTGAAAGATCCTGTTAACATTGTACAATATTGTGCAAATTCTACGTGTCCTGTTTTTTAAATGCAAGTGATTTGAGGTGGAGGCCAAATGAAAGGAATCATTTTATGAGAGTGACAATGCTGCAACTACATCTCGACCATCAACATTTCTACCATTAGGCTGCCCCCTGCAGGCCGTGAGGAGGTACTGCCGTGCGGTGTGTGCGTCTCCTAGCTCCAGAGAGGCCACTCCTGCTCTGTAGAGTGCTTTGACATCACCCGGCCTCCACTGCAGTACACGCAGGCTGTACTCCATGACACGCGAATAGTCGACAGTCTGTCTCTGGAGCAGGCAAGCTGGAGACAGAAGGACGGAATAGAGAGGTAGAGAGACAAAGAAAGAGAGATAATAGAAATGGTTTAATGATGCCAGTAGTACTAGTAGAAAAGTTATCAATAGTTGAATACACTAATAGTGACTATAATATATGGCATGCACCAAACCTCCTCCAGGTCTACGAATATGTAAAGTACCTGTGTTAAGAGTTACCTGCTAGGTTATTGTAGCAGTCCACCTGTGTGTTCCTGAGCAGTTCCTCTTGTTCTGAAGAGAGCACAGGTGCCTCCGGACCAAACCCTTTAACCGCTGCGGTCACATCAGAATCCAGGCCTCTCAGAACTATCAGAGCCCGGTGGTAGCGACCGATGGCTGACCTAACCTTCTTCTCTCTGTAAAAGGTATTTCCCTCCGTTTTCAGTTTGCCTGCCTCTTGCAGCTGAGCGTCCACTTTGGGTCCTGGCTTGAACAGCCCAGAACAGCTGGCCTCCACCCCTGCACCAAACTCAAGGCACTCTTCTCCTCCAACAGCCTCCATTCCAGCCATGAGGCTTGACGCTTTATAAGGATAAAGAATGGATGGGGAAATAATGAGAGAACAACTCAGTGAAAAAAGGTGACCCACACATAACTGTTGCTGTAGCTTGAGAAATTCAATACTTCAGCTGAGAGACTTACTTACTCAACATATGCTAGGTTAAATGCATTAGCCTAATACTAATTACACTCTGAAATAAGGGAATCCCCAGAGCAGTGGAATATGAAGTTCTGTCCGTTTGAAGACACCCATAGACATCCTAATCACAAGGATGAAACAATATGACCCCACTAATTTACATTTGGCAATCCAACGTTAGTGTAGAAACGTTAAATATCTAGGACATTCCAGGTGTAGTGCTGCGATACTGTCCAAATGTTGGCAAACCCCAGCAGGCAGCCAAAATGTTAGCTATTTATTTAATAGCAAAAGTTATTCGCTTCAGTGTTTGAAATCAAACATATCACCAAGAAAACATAAGACCTAGTGGTAATGTACCACGAAGCATTACGTAAATTATAACAGTAGAATAATACAACTATCTTACTTGAATTCCACTGGTTTTATAGGTTTGCCGTGGACGTTACACCTTGTAACCGCTTGTAACTAACTGTCAACATTGCATTTCCCGATGGATCTTCTTCTACTAGCGTCATAGTAATCGACCTGGCTGTCTGCAGCGAATTTCCTTTAACATCGCCATCTTCTGTTGAAAAAGAGAAAATAATTCACCGTCGCATTGTGTTGTTCTATATTAACTGGTCGCTAGGGCTGTGGTAACGTGAAGTTATAGCATTCGAGCATTCGATTGATTAAATACTGACCAGATTACTAGGCATCCTGCCACCACATAGCCTACAAATAAGCAAGCCTTCGTTTCGGTCAGAGCAGAACCATGTAGAGATATGTGGGCCTATATGCTCTGGTTCAGAGTATTCCAAATTCCCTGAAACCCTTTACGTTTTTCAAGCATTAAACCAGTTTAATGACTTTAAAGTGGACTCCAATGTTAATTAAACCTTTCAGCCAGTGTCAAATTGCTGGTTTCCGGACTAATTGACAATTTTGTTGTAGAAATAATAATTAAGCTTATGAAACTTCGAAAGGATAAATAGGCTTACGTAAATAAACATAAAGAAAAGAAAACCCTACTCAAAGCAAATCTCATTTAATGAAGGTACAGTAATTGTGGACTATATGTTGAGAAAGGAGGATTGAAATGTGGTGAAATTTGATACTGCACACGTCAGGGCATACCGCGTTTAAACAAATAATAATAATCTGTGATATGAAAATTGCATTAGTAACTATCCTTATAACAACTACAGATGTATAGGCCTATACAGTTGTTCACTCAATTATAACATGGACTGCTTATATTTAGGGCCCAGAATTTTAAGCTACAGCTAGCCCGCACACTTGCTCCACTGACCGATTTTTCTTAGTCCTAGGGGTGAGGGCCTATCCCCCTCCCGTTCCAAAAACAACCCTACATTCCTATTGGCCTGCCTCGCTTAAAATAGGCTACATCAAACCGTTATCGACATCAACAAACAAATATGGGTCTGTGATTATTACCATTTTTAAGTTTAAATGACAAACGTAATATTTGCTAACTTATTATTTTTTGTTTCACTGGATGACATGGATGGCCTATAAATAGAGTTGGCCTACGTGCGCCTGCGTCACTGCACATTTTGGTGAACTAGATCCAGATAACGGGCGTTGCATAACAACTTTGCCTGCCAAGATGAGAATGCCTCTACTCTACCTTTCGCATTAGATAATCAGTTGGGATATACCAGCTATTATTTTATAATGCAAAACAGATTGCTAACTGTGAAGATATTTACAATTTGAATTTTTGTTTACTAACATCGAACATGGAGCTTGATCGGCGATTGTTGCTGGTTCACTGCGCGGCACACACCCTTTCTGTATTTGCTGGACTCCTAGTGGTCGTCCCGCTAGCTCTCAACGGTTCAGCTTTCAAAGGGCGCTGTGCACTATTCTCCACGGGGTACTGGAGGACTGATAATCACACTGAATTACCCAGGGCACCGGTTGAGATCTCACATTTGGTGGTTCAACAGTGGGGCCCTCCAGCTGCCTGCCAGTTTGGTACTTTTGTCGGCGTTTTCACTGCGTTATACGCTGCAGCTCAAGGCTGGCGGAGTCTCTTCTATCTGCACGGACGACATGACGAGTAAGCGCATAAGCTATATTTGCGAATAGAAAAAAAGCAATATTTAATTTCCGGATATTATTTATACCATACAGAAGGTGTGCTGTAACAATTATCAACCAATAATAGTATTCGCAGCTGTTGAATATTACAGTAACATGTTTTGTTATGTTTTTTTCCCCCTGATCAGCACCTTATTCTCATCCTTCCTCACCCTGCTGCTAAGCCTCTGTATGTTGTTTCTCTCTGGAGGGGCCAGCGTCATCCTTACCTTGGGCTTTGCTTCTTGGTGTGACACAGTCACTGATGACAACTCAAGGCCTTACAGGTAGGTCTTATGATTAGAGAAAATGCATACCAGCAGAGAAGTCTATAATCCATGCAACTTTAATAGAACAGCACACAATTTTAAGAGATCGGAATATGTTCCGTCTACAGGATATAATTAAGTATGTGTCCCTGTTTGTCTGCCTGTCCAGCTGTATTGAGTCCCAGTCGGTCCCCTTCTATCTGGATGTAGACACCTCTTCCTTCTACACAGAGCTCACCCTTGCAGAGGTAGGCCCTTCAAACATGAAGTACAAAGGCTCACACAGGTGCATGTGAATCCACACACACACACACACACACCCACAACAACTTCTAACTCATGCATTTGCTTCTCTCTCTCTCTAGGCATCTTTGTGGTTTGTGACTGCCCTGTGGCTGACCCAGTCCATCTTGTCCTTCCTGCGTCTCTACCACTCCCACAGCCAGCACATCACTGGTCCCTGTCTGCCCAGGGAGAAGGAGTTCCTTTTAGGTTACACACCTTCCGAGGGCTCACAGTCCCCCCCACACCCTCCAGCCACACCCACTGTCGCTGTTTAATCCTAATTTCATCTCCATTATAGCCCAAATCTCGATTTGCTACAACCACATTTATAATTTAATTATTGTATAAGCTTTCGTCCTGCTTTCCCTCTTCAGCTACCATTTCATTTAGGCAGCCATCAGAACTTATGGAATGGTACATCGCTGTGAATTACGGTGTGGGGCGACATTTATGACGTGGTTCTTATGTTTCAAAATGTAAAGGCCCATTGCGTTTTCACCACATCCATGGATGAACCACACCAATGCACTAAAGCCAAATGTTCTGTATTTGTGGTCAACAACAGATTGAGCCAAAAGAAGTAAACAAAGATCGAAGTTCATCTTATGCTGGCCGTGTCATTGAGGATCTTATGACAGACATGCGCCTAAGATCTGATAATCTTAGACAGTAACCTAATATTATACCCTTAAAGTTAACATCCTTGACTTGACTGCACCTCAACAGCATACCAAAAATGCCAAATGTATGGCTAAGAAAGGTAACATACATTGTTTAAGAATGTTTGAATATAATGTTAGACTTACACCATTTGCTTGTTTGCATGTTAGAATGTCTGTCAGGGAAAGTACGTTATTTATTGCTCTGATGAGAGTGGAATGGAGATGCTGTAATGAAGCACTTTCATTGAGAAGCATGTGGTATAACTTTTGAAAGAGACACTATTAGCCAAACAGGCTCACTGTGTGAGCGTGACTTCAATGTCCAATTGTGTTGTCGAGTTTCTCTCTAATCCTCTGGTGACGGTTTTGTTGAATGATGCTGTCTGTGTCGATGCATGCTGCTTTCAAGGCACTTCTCAGATCGCCTCACAGTCCAGCTATGACGACCTTATAACTGAATATCTGTTTCTTGATAGATTAGTTGTATTCATTTTGTCACTTGGCACTTCAGTCATACAGTTTAAGCTAACCTAAAGTGAAGAATATGATAACTATCAGATCAGCATACCCTTTGTGAGAGATTTGAGCAAAGCCAGTAAGAGTTACAGGAAACTAAACTCAAATGGTTTTATCTTCAAACCCCTATCCTAGAACCAAGGAGTGTCTTATAGAAGTTGCAATGACACACAGACAGTGGATCAAGAAACCTGAAGTAAATAGAGATGAAATTGTGTATTGATAAGTTATTATTGTAAGCATTTACAATGTTACACTGTTGTTATTTACTTATAATTCATAGTCTACTCCTATGTTTAATGTAATAATTTTTTGCTACCAAATAAAAACATCCCTTGTTAAATTAGGGACTATGGTTATTATTATTTAAGCACTTTGTAACATTTGTTCAGAAAAGTGATATATATATCATGATTATTTCGTTTTCATTCCAAACGTTAACGTACGTCAGTTTCACCTGACCAATCATATTAAACGACATATTCACCAATGGCTGAACAGCGTTAAACTAAATAACCGGGCTTTTTTTTTTTTCAACCAACCAATCAGAATCTAGGGCACCATATTGAATTTTCTTGTTTTGGTAGATACGGAAGTTTCGTGGTTGTCAAGCGCTAATTGTCCAATTAGCCTATATATGTAAGTAAAATATTGCTGGTATTCAACGCGAAGACATATTATAACCTCGTCCGAGATGAAAATAACGGAAATCAAAAAGCTGAAAGTGGCCGAGTTACGAATACAACTGAAAAAGCTCGGACTGGACGCTAAAGGACTCAAGGGTGAACTTATTGGTCGCTTGTCAGCATATAAAGCTGGATTGAACGAAACACAAACGGGTGCTAGTAATGCTCAAAATAACCAAGACGTTCCCGACTGCAAAGAAGTCAATACACAAAACGAGAGTGTATACCTAGAGACAGAGTTCCCATTGTCGATCAAAAAAGCGCATAAGGAGGGTGAAACAGTGTTGGCTAACAGCAGTGTTCGTGCACCACGTGCCATCTCGTCTCTACAGTCCGTGGAAACCCATGTCAGCTTCAACAGAGAAGTTCCGGTCGCACCATCACGCTCAGAAACTTTTGGAGCCTGTAAGCCTTACCCCTCAAGTAAATTCACGGACTCTTCCACTCAGACAGAGCCAGATTTTGGCTTATCAACCACGGGTGATTTATGTGTTGATACTACACAGGGTGATGTATTAGAAGTCAGGACCACTAATGTCTCTGTGAACAAACAGCAGATTGGCATCGACTCAGACACAAACAGAGAGACCCAGAGTTGTGAGCACACAGGTAAACATGAAAAACCATTCAACATAAGCATCTTAAAGATGTGTTACATTGACAGAAACTGCTGTTCACTTGAACAGACTCCATAACTGAGTGTTGCGCAGGGGATATACTCATTTTGGACCGTTTGACTCTAAAGTCATACTGCACTCATCTTTGTAATTTACCCGATGGTGAACTTTTCTGTAAAATGTGTGTTGTATTAACCAAAACGAACTGGTTCTGTTAAGTGGTCTTTGTGTGTCCTTACAGATTCTCAGCAAAGGAAGGAAGAAATGGAAGATGAAGAGGATCAGAGCAGGCCTATATTACTTGAAGAAATGGGAAGAGGCAGAGCTTACTTTGAGTTCAAAGAAGAGATCCGCTACAAAAGGTACTGAACACTAGGCAAGGGGCTTCCTCTTACATGTAGTGTGGCATATTCTGCTTGCTATACTGAAGATACTAAAGATGGTTTAGTGTCAGAATTACATGATGGCAGACAACTAATGCCAGCACAATCCTTTCTTTCTTCTATCAATTTGTCATCTCCAGTTTGCCTGTCACTCTCTTACTCTTTTTCTGTCTTTCCCAACACAGAGTTAAGAAGCCACAGTCTCAGCCAGAGCCATTGAAACCAGACCAGCAGCAGCAGCAGGAGGAGGAGGAAGAGGATGAGGATGAAGAGCGGGTTAGACTAGATCCCTGTGAGTGTTTGGAGCAAAACCGGTGCTGTGCTCCACGTGTGGCGTATGTTTAAAAAAACAACTCAAACCACTCAAATTATTCGGCCTCTTATACATTACGTATGTCTGAATAGAAGGTAATTAAGACCCAAGACAGGCCTTATAAATTAACTATTAATAATGAGCATGCGTGAAGAGGGTTATACTGAAAGCTTTAACATTCAGTTAGAGCTATGTGGTTAATATTGTCCTCAAAGGTCACCTAATACGTGGATGTAATGCTGATTCATGTACTGTCTCATCGTTGGGTAGTCTTCGCAGCTCTGCTCAACATGTGCTCAGAAGAGAACAAATTGTTCTTACAGTTGTTAAAAGGAACAAAAAAAGAATACAATGAAAGGTCCGTTTACAGTGTTATGACACACAAGAGTCACATGAGTCGATGTCAAAATTGTAAGAATACAAGAGTTCCACCACACGTGCAATTCATTGCTGTTGTGATCCACAGATGCCTGTGACCTCCACTTTGCGCTGGGCCCCGATGGTTGCAGTGGACAGCCTCGGTTCTGGGCCCGCTTCCCCCTGTTGTGGTCGGGGTGTAGGCTGAGCCATGGGGTCCGGAGAGGTAGGGTGAGCTTCGAGGTGAGGCTGGAGGGCAAGCTCCTGGCATTGGGGCTGGGGGAGCAAGCGGAGGTGGAGAGAGACCCACAGCCCTACGGCCTCAGAGTCGGCTGGTCAGTGGACAGCTCCGGTCTACAGCTGGGTAAGGATTGGATTATGCTCCGATCTGGATACCAAGTCACAGAGCACTGGGTCAGCTTCATCAACTCTTGGTGTACACACACACACACGCACACAGACTTTCATGACAGTAAATGTTATGTCTACTCTCATACTTTTTTTTCAGGTGAGGAGGAAATGTCCTATTGTTTTGATGGGGATGGCACCAAAGTGACTGCTGGGAAGGAAGAGGACTATGGCGAGGTCATCTCAAAAAGTGACATCATTGGTTGTTATGTTGTAAGTATCATTTACAAGATATTTGTCCTGTGCTGAATGTAATACAATAAAACAAATCCTATCATTTTGTTTTTCAATGTGTCCACAGTCTTTCTCTGAGGATGGCTCTGCTCAGCTCTCCTACTGTAAAAATGGTCGGTCCTTGGGGACAGCATTTCAGGTCAGCCGCTCGGTCCTCCGAGGGCGCACACTCTACCCCCACATCCTCTCTAAGAACTGTGTGGTCCAGGTCCACTTGGACCCCACTGCCCCTCCTTGGTACCCCGGCCCCCCGGGGCACACCCCCATAGCTGCCCTGCCAGCTAGAGACAGACTTCGTTCACCACTGCCCCCTACTTCCAAACAGCACTGCGAGGTAAACAACTTCAGGTTGCCATCGTAAGGACCCTGTTTCCAAGCTAGTTCCTGACACAAATTGGGTCATTGAACTTTCTGCCGTAACTTGACTGCATATGTTTTCCATCCTCTCTGGTTGTCTGTAGGTCTTGATGATGGTGGGTCTGCCTGGTGCTGGGAAGAGCCACTGGGCCAGAGCTTACATGAAGAGGCACCCAGAGAAGCGCTTCACCCTGCTGGGCACCACAGCTCTGCTCGCTTGCATGAGGGTCCGTCACGCACGCCTCCTTCAGCATGGAGGAGTGTGGTGTATACAGTTGCATTTACAGCTGTGTGTGTGTGTGTGTGTGTGTGTGTGTGTGTGTGTGTGTGTGTGTGTGTGTGTGTGTTAACCTACATATGAATCTCTGAAACTCAATAGTTTTATATGGGTCCGTGTTCTCTCCTGTCCACAGGGTAAAGGTTTGAAGGAAAGTAGGCTGCAACAGGCCTCGCGGTGTTTGACTGAACTTATCAAGATGGCCGCTCACAACCCACGCAACTACATTCTGGACCAGGTAGCTTCTGACACTTGTCTACTCTGTACTTCACCAAAACAGATTTTTTAAGTTTGACATTGATGTGGGAGCGTATGACTACACCAATGCCAAGCTAAACAACTTTCCAGACTAAGTGAAACTTTCCAAAAAAAAACAAAAAAAATAGATGACCAACCAATATCCATTTCACTATAAGAGGGTGTCAATTGTCTTATCAACTGTGTGTCCTCCCCTCCCCTATCCTCATAACATTCTCTATTTCCATCTCCTCCAGCCCAATGTGCACCACTCTGCACGGCACCATAAGCTGCTGCTCTTTGAGGGCTTCCATAGGCGTGCCGTTGTGGTGTTCCCTGCACCAGAAGAGTGGAGGAGACGGCTGGGGGAACGACAGCAACACGAGGCAGAGGAGATCCCTGCCACCGCCCTCCTCAAACTCCAAGGTTAGAGATGCATAAAGATGTACTACAGTATGTGAACAGGACAAACACAGAGAATAGGACCGATTCTATTGAGCTTGTAGAGACTTCCACTGAGGTATGTTTTGGAACTACTCGCGTATTGCGTTCACTGTCCTTTGTGCTCATATATATATATATATATATATATATATATATATATATATATATATATATATATATATATATATATATATATATATATATATATTCACTTATGCTTTCATTGGGGCGCCCTAGTGGCTCGTAGGGTTAAAGGCGCAGACCATTAACGCAGCAATTCCAATGCTGCATGTCATCCCCTCTCTCCCACCCTTCCTGTCGATCCACTGTCCTGTCTATAAAATAAAGCAAAAATGCCTCCCAAAAATATCGTTACCAAAAAAAAAAATGTGTGTGTGTATATATATATATATATATATACACACACACACACACACACACACACACGTTTTCATAGTCTTATGCTAATCGTAGCAGCCAAGGGGTACACATTTGTACTGCTCTATTGGTGTGTATTCCTCCCCCTCAGTGAGCTGCAGTTTTCCAGAGCAGCAGGGAGAGATGTTGGAGGAGGTGCAATATGCTGAGCTGCCCCTGGAGGAGGCGCAAACTCTCCTGCAGGAGTACAAAAAGGAGGCACACCGCCTTCTGCCCCCTGCCCCTAAGCGACAGCGGAGGAAAGCCCCAGCCAACCACAAAAGGCCAACCCCATATGTTCCTCTGAATACCCATAACAGCCAATGGGATGGTAGAAAAGGTAAAGAGGATGGATGGTCGATGATATGATGTTTATGCAGCCATTGACGACAAGATAATGTTCAATGTTTTTGTTTTTTTTATCCAGTCGTGTAAGCACAGTTTAAGACGTTCTTCTTTTATAGGGAATTATAAGAGATTAAACCAGCAAACGTGGGGCTACAAACCAAACTGGGAGTCTCAGCCAAGATATGTAAGTGGCCTGCAAATGACACTACACTGTAGCTTAGACTAGTCAGAGTTGAAATTACTAACTGACAGAATGAAACATGTTATAACTCTAACATTCCCTGGCACTCTTTTCAGGGGTACCAAAATGTTCAAGACCAAGGGAACTACTGCAACACAGATTATAGCTGTAGGAGTTACCAGGGCTACTGGTAAACTTTATTTAAAGCATAAGAGTCAATCAATCTCAGGATTTTTGACTTGACTAATTCAAGCAATGGCATTACACTTCTAATGTGGTCAAGACGGAAGTGGATTGCAATTCCTTCTAAACTTTTAACATGTTAAAAGGAAAAAAAATACAGGAGTTGTCAGATAATTACCATGAAAATTCTATGTATACCTTTTAAAATGCTACTTTTTAAAATTCATACAACAACTTTAAAAAGAATGTATTGAATATAAAAACAAATTGGGTCTGAGTACTTTTAATACAAGTAAAAAAATGTTTTGTACAGTGTTTTTACCTCGATTAAAAAGACAATATGCCTTTGCTGAAGCAGATCAATTCTATTTTTATTTGATTATGTTGAAACTTGGGCTGTAGAAACATCTGTATCCGACCAGCTTGTCCCGTTTACCTCTCTGTCTGGCTTTACTAGTTGATAGAGCAGCACTGCTCCCTTGGCAGACGGACATAACTCTGACCACAGGGGGGTGCTCTTGTCAAGCCGAAGAATCTCCTTCAGTAGCGGTTAAGGGATAACCATTTTGGGGTTAGGTTAATGATAATAATATTTCGTTTTGAAAGGCATTAATAAGAGTTTGACTATAATATTGCGTTACCTGCAAATAGTAGCGCATTAAATGTTTGAGTACTACATTTTTTTTACAACTCGGAAGTATTGTTGGCGCCTAGGTTAACTCGTACTCCTGCAGTCCGTCAGAAAGAAACCTACCGTTCTGCTGAGGAACACGACGTCAGTGGACTCATGGGCCTCAGCTCCTCCATTCCAATACAGCTTTTGAACGTCTGCTGCGCTTAGCGAACAGCTAGATGAACACACACACACACACACACACACACACACAGGCCATGACATACTGGTAACAAACAATGTTTGAGCTCGGGGTAAAAGTGACATGGGAATTGTTTGAAACTGCGTAACCGCGAAATGGGAACTTTGTCATGCCATTTAATACCTGATGTAGAACTCTGCGCTAGGTCGGCCTGCGCTGGTGTGGTTCAGAGCAATCCCCATGAGCAATGGCTCTCCTAGGGAACTCAAGGGAACATTCACCTGTACAGAGAGCTAGAGTGTGTTGCTGGCCCGTATTGTTGTAATTTTATAAGTGGGTTACACAAGGAATAACTTTCTGGAGCATATGAAAGAATATGTTTGGGAAAAGCACAGGCATGTCGTTCGTGCAAGTGATTGCAACGGGCATGTACGAATTTCCTTAGTTGCCGTTTACTAGATAGGAGCATAGCATTGCGGAAAAGTGGTCGTACCTCGTCTCTGATCTCGGCACACACAGACGAGAACAGCTCCTTGACCACAGCCTGCTCTACCTGCTGTAGCATCGCCACACTGATCTGCTCCTCACATACACCCTGCCCGAGCCCCTCACACACTGCCTGCAAGACCGTGAGAATTGAATGCAAGAACTGCCACGGTTAGGAGCCATTCGGTTTAATATACGCAAAGTATAGACATTGAATTGCTATGAGCGTTAAGAGGCTGTCAGTTTCTCTTCAGTGCCACTATTTAGTACCTTTGGTTCAGGGTGCCCACCAGGGATGTCCAATAACCCCTGCGCTTCTGCCACCCTCTGGCTCCTCCTGATCAATACCACCTGTCCGTCACTCGTACACAAGATCCCGCCCACCCCCAGCGGCTGAGCGAGAAGTGCCAGGGGATCCTCAAAGTCCACTTCTCCGCGCTTACGCAGCTCTTCAGCTCTTCCCGACCAGTTGGTACCAAGGAAGTCTTTATAGCAAGTAAGGCCAAGCTTCAGAGTCAAAACCGGACTGAGTTCCCTGATCGCAATGTCTTTATCAGGGCAATGGTCCACAGCATTCGTGCCCCCAACTGCACACTTCCCAAAAGTTTGGGAAGGTTTGAGCAATATATTTTCTTTCTTTTCACTGTCAGCGTAATGTTTACCTTCGAAGCAAACAGGAAGAGTGGATATACTCAGATCTGTAATGGGCAAATCTTTTACATCACCCAGAGTTCTCTTTATTTTCCCCTCTGTATCTCCTGCTGCGTCCATACAGGGACGCTGGAGTAAGTCTGGAGATGTGGCTGAGTGGGGGTACTCTGGGGAGGTCAAGGTGAAAGAGTGCAGTCGAAACTTGGCCCCGTTGAAAAGCCATGGTTCTTTGGATGTCCTGTCTGCCCATACTTCCTCTATTTGGCACTCCAAAGCGGTCTCTGTCTTGCGGTTAAACCTTTAAGTGTAGAGAGAGGTTGAGGAAGGGATGTGTAAATGGAATAGAGGATCTTTGAAAACCAACTTTAAACAACAGGAGTTGTTTAAATTTAATTGAACCGTCTTCTTAAGCCATATTTTGTCAGTTAGCTACCTCTCTGAGATCTCCACATGCACCTGCGAAACAAGTAGCCCCCGCCATTCAGCACAGTGTAGAAGAACCGATACCTCAGGGTCCATGTTAACCTAGGAGATAACGAAAGAGCACACGTTCTGATATTGGCTTTGTTCAGTTGAATTAAATACACTAGAACTATGTAGGCTGAATGATTATTGGTGATGTTCAGAGAAAAGCTGACGAGTTTGCGACTTCTGTCACGTGACAAACCCAGGAAGTAGGGGATTGTGTGTTTGATTAGTAAATAGAGGGCTAACGAAGTATTATAACATTAAATACAATTTGGTCTTTCCCCTGGTTCCCTTGTGTTCCAATACACGTGTGAAAGTGAAATAACTAAAAAAACGAAACAAATATGCTATACTCTAGAATCCAAAATACAGTCAAAGTCGCTAGCTATGCTGGTGATGAATTGCTAGCTATGCAACCGAAAACCATTTGATCTGATTGATGATGGTTATTCTGTCATAATTTACTAGCAACAAATTGATGGCAAACTAAATGAGTGTAGTCCTGTCCTGCGCAGGATACATGTTCTTACCGTCACGTTTTCCTCTACAGCACACTTTCATCTGATACAGACTGGAAGTTTTTCTTTCGCAAAGTTTATAGAAAATTCTAGAGGTTAAAGTTGACATGAAATAATTTAAGCAGTGTAAATAGAGAACGACTTTGTCTTTTGCCTTTGGAGCGGGCCATTTAATAATCCCATCACATCAGCACCGCCTACGTTTTAGCAAACTAGCAACTAGCAAAAATAGCCTAACGTTAAATAAATGATTTTTCTAAAAGGTATTTGCTCTACTTTTTTTCCACAAATAAGCTTGGTTAACTAATACATTTGTTTGCAAAAAAATATTAGTTTCCTTCACTTTTTCATCGACTTATGTAACGCAGCGCAGCGATATTTCAAACTAAGTGAGGAGAGAAGTAAAGTCTTCACTAATTTTGTAACCCCAGTAACAATAAATAGCAGTCGATTGCTCTTGTCTTGGCTGTCTGGAGCACAAACTGATTCAAGTGCCTGGCTGACTGCGTGCCAAATGGTGTTTTGCCGTTGGCAGAAACAGTGAAATTGAGAAACCACAACCGTTTAATAGATTCAGTTGTCGTTTTGAGAATTTTTATTCACTTATGCAATTATGTTTGGTTCTTGCCATGCGAAACCACTGAAATACGAAATCTATCTGACTCTATGACCACAGTTCCTGTTCAAATATGGAGCCTTTGCAAGTTGGAAATAGTAAATGCATATGCAAATGAAAAAAATGCATATGTAAATGACATCAAAATGACATCATTTTCAGGGCACTAAATTAGCACATTTTATGTGATTCGGAATGAACCAAGTTGGACAAATTAATACAGTTAGCTCATGTTTTTTTCTATTTGTTTAGAACGCACACACATTTATTTAAATAAAGTTACATCAACCTACTTGCTCTACCTTGTTGTTAAGCGGTTCATCAATCAGACATTACTAGACAAGGTGACACCATGATCGAGTGACACCCATGTATCCACAAACAATATAGGCTCATGAAGTACGGGGCGAGTATAGTCTTGTATTTGATTATTTATTGTTATTTAATGGAAGTCTATTCAGCCAAAGAACAAGGTAAGCAAAACTCTTATTTTTAGCTATTAAGTAACTTGTTTTATAGCTTAACATCTCGTCCATCGCGCATTTTGCTCCCCACCATTGCACCAACACCATAGCCATCCGCTATCATCTGGTCATGACATGACTGGTCGCCAGTGCAGCACAATGCAAAAACAATACATTGTCATTGCCTGTCGGTAGTAGCACTAACGTAATGTGTGTTGTGCCAGTATCGAACTGGTAATGGCAGGGAGGTAAATAAAGACAAGTCAGTCATCTCACCAGTCCACTGTCTGAAGACATTCATGTCCTGTAACGACACCTCTCACCCTGGTATGGTTGTTATGAAATGGAGTAACTGCAATAAGTTGGTAGCTATATTTCTGTGACATTTATTTGAGCTTTCTTTACATCCATTGCTTTGTTTATATTATGTATAGTCCGATGATAACAACAATATTTAACGTTAGCCAATTACTTGCACATCTGCAGAAATCTACTAGCTCGCTAGCTAGCTAGCCTAGTTAGCTAAGGTACAGTATGTTCAGTACAGTTTGTTCTATAACTGAGCTGTTCAAACAAACTGAATTAATCTACACAGACCTTTACCTGTCCATGTTCAGTGTTTTTAGACCAATACTAGACATTATTTATGTCAGCTGTTTTATTTTATTTTATATGAACTAACGTCTCAAAACATCCTAGCTTAGTCGGTAGTCCCAAAGACAGTATGTACTGGAATGAACAATGATTAGTATTGCATAGTTTGGCCATACTTCTACCCCTAGTTTGCCATGCAATACATTTGAAAATACCAGTGGAAAAAAATGAATCGACATCTGTTTGTTTCATCTTTTGCGATGGTCATTCGTCTACTCAAATATTGCCATTCTGATTGCATCACCTGTCCTTACAGGCATTGTTGATACTATTACTGCAGAATTGCTGACCAATTGTTTTCCTAAGGAATCCCTGTAAATCATAAGTCATGCAACATCTAATGTACTGCTGAAATAGCAGCGTTTGTACTGAACCTCTAAGAACCTTCCTTTATCAGCCATCTACTTTGGTTTCAATCTTATCGCTTCTTACCTAAGTAGTAAAATCATATTTGCTTGTTTCTGAAACTAGTTTCAGTTTTCCATCATGCAATTGGAAGCCCAGCTGCGCCTTTGTCAGAGCTGCCTGTGGTGCTTCAAAAGTGGACAGCGTCTATTCTCCCAGAGTTCTATTCACAGGTGCACAATGTTTCCATGTACATTCAGCCCCTCTATCACATACTTGTTATTCATTTGTGTTGGTATGTGGGTCAACTCTAACCTACATACACACTCACAGGGAGAGAGGAGTGACTGGCAGGTAATCTGATCTGTGGTTGGTTGTTGTTACGGCAGTGTGCGGTGCGCCGCGAACGTTGACTTCATTTTGTGTTGTTGCAGGGCGGGAGTGAACTACTATGACCTGCTAGGAGTCAAACCTGATGCCACCATAGAAGAAATAAAGAATGCATTTTTTGACAAATCAAAAAAGGTATGGGTAAATTAAATTATTTACATGTATTATGTAGTTGAGGCTATGCAAGTACTATAAATATATTACTCCAAGCCAATCATTTCTCTATATATCCACATGGGTGCGCTCTTTCAGAGTCTTTTTGCATATGTTTTTTCAAAGAATATTAAAACATTTCACAGTGTGCTGTTATGTTGTCTGTATACAAAATATCGTTTGTTTTTACTTTTTGAAGTGTGAGAGCAAAATACATATTAACAGCAGTGATTTTTTTTTTTAAAGCAGATGATTTTTGTGTCGAAGAGTGAATAGTTTGATCATGATTTAGTGTTGCTGTTTGCTGGACCCAACCACAATGCTTTCTCTCTATCCCAGGCCCACCCAGACAGGGACCTGTCCAACCCTGATCTCCACACCCAGTTCGTGAAGCTGAACGAGGCCTACAGCGTGTTGAGTAAAGACAAGGCCAGGAAAGAGTATGACCTGACCCTCAGACAACCCTACAGAGGAGGACAGGCCTTCAGAACCACCTCCAGCTACACACATCATCCCAGGTGCGCATGCACACACCACCATGACACTATACTTCATGTACACGTAACAGGATATACAGGATCTGGATTGGATATAATATTAAAATGGACATAATGTGGAAAAAGTTCTTTGTCCCTGTTTTGATCTTTTGCTATATAAATCAGTTGTTTTTTCTTTTAACGTGTCTGTTTTTCTCCGTAATGCATCCGTCCTGCTTTTCTCCACCAGTGCTGAAGCTGAGGAGAGCAAGCGTTACTGGGAGCAGTTCCGCCACTCACAGCCGCAGGAGTCGACCGCCGAGGAATGGAATAGGAAGAGAAAGAGAAACTTCCGTCTGGTGAGCTACTGCCTTATCACCATGGTTGTCAGCATCGGAGCTCACTTTGTGTTCTTCAGGTAAGTGTGAAACATGAGAAAAACATTCTGCTGAATCATTCTGTCTTATAGTTTATAGAAAATGTCCCCGAAAACGAATTTGGAACAATGTCTGTCTCTCGACTGTGGCTAGAAATGCATTTTCCCTGTGCTTTCCCAACCTAACAAATACGTCTTGGGCAGCTACATGCTTCTCTGTCACAGCTACCTTTGGGTTTCCCCTGCATGACCTAGCTCAGTGTGTCAGTGTAGATTCAGATTGATGTGACTGTGTGTGGACACAGGTGTCTCTGTTCTGGCACAGTTCCTAGACTTTTTAATCTGTGTTTTTGCACATGGCGTTAACAGATCGTCTGTTTGTAGATAGTCCCTGATCCGTGTGAATCCTTCCTAGAGACTTGTAAAACACAAGGAAACGTTCCAAATGATGTTTAACTTATACCAGGGAACACTGTTTGTGTCTGCATGTAACTGGTGGTTGTCTTTGTTCTCGCAGGAAACTGGAGGAGGTCCACAATAACTTCATGGATGAGAAAGACAGGGTGATCACAGAAATCTACCGCGACTCCAAAGAGAGGGCCAGGTTTGTTTGAAGTAAAAACAATAAAAAAAATCACAGGCTGACAGTTCACGCAAATGTAACCGTACCACAACGTTCTCATCCAGCCCATTAAGTCAGCTTGTGTCTCTTGTGTTGAATAATTTCAGTGTCTGCTTTAAAATTGTGTTTTTGAACGCTGCTTGTGTATTTCTAACTTTTCCAATGCAAATTTAAAAGAAAAAACATGTCTCTTTGTTGATCTCCAGAGTAAACGGTTTCAAGAAGCAGACAGAGATTCTCCGGCAGAAGCACGCAGAGTTCCTGGAGAAATACAAAATCCATGACAGCGGAGAGGACAAGTAGCTGCCAACCTCCATTATAAAGACCAGTGCAATGGTTCATATAACTTCAGCGTTTCCTGAGAACCGACGCCTCTACTGAAGAAGGGACTGTAGCCAACCAAGGTTGAATGTGTTCGCACAGTAGTTCGGCTAGTAAAATACCGGGATTTGTCTGTTTGAAAAGCACACACATTAGGTCACTCTGTCTTCGGCTGCAATGACAGCTGTGTGGACTTTTTAGTGTAGGCCAAGGACATAAAATGTAACACGTGTGTTGATAGGGGTCCGCGTATAGGGTATATGTGCTGTTGTCTGTCACGCAGCTGGAGACTAGCATACATGCTCCTAATTTGTAGTATTTGAACCGCAAACATTGTGCAGGGGATGCTTCAAAGAAATGCCACTGGGTCTGCAGTATCAATGGTCTGTGGGCCCCATGGAAATCCTGGCATAGTTAGCAAACAGAATTGATGTGATGACACTATTATAGACTACTGTAAGCTCAGTGTCTTAAATAGTCTTGTTTAGCATGTTGATAAAGGGTGTACGCCTAGAAACAGGTAGAGGGCGCTAATCGCAACCTCTTCGAAACAAAAATGGAATTCAGTTCTCTGTGCCTCCTGTGAGTAAAATCTTGAATTTGAAAAATGTAAGAGAAGATCCACATATACTCTCATGATACATGCTTTTATATTGTATTATTTCTTATTTGAGGGAAATTAAACCATGTAATTATAAAGTCATATGACGACTCTAAAAGGATATCGAAATATTGTACTCCTGTCAGTTGATAAGGGTTGATTATTGAATATAGTAATGCTGGAAATAACTTTTGTTTGCAGAGAAATAGATACACCTGCACATACTAACTGTATGATAACCAATTTCTGCAGTTTAATGCAGAACAGACAGCCAACATTTCCCCTAATGCCTTTTAATTTTTTATTTTTTTTGTCTTGGATTGTGTTACTAAGTGATTTCAGAACACCTTAGCAAGATGATTTTTTATTGACAACTGATTAAACCATCTACAGATGACCAGCACCAACAAACATTGCTTGCCTTTGCCTTTTTTTTTATATCTTACCCTCTGTTTCTATTGCTCATTTGAGCCCAAGATGTGCTAAAAGAAAAGAGCAGAGAGAGTTGTCTTGGGTATTACACCTCTCTGCTCTCCATCCTAAATTACATGACTACTTTGGAACAATTTGGTTTTAAGATTTCTCCCTCCCGTTGAGTTTTCTGATCAGCCAACACACACACACACGCACACACACTATAGGGATTCAATAAAAGACTCACATTGAACTGGACTTGGTTTGGGTTTGGTCTTGCAGTGTTCTTTTCTCCCTCTATCAGCGGGCCCTTAGCTGAAACTTCAGAAGGAGATAACAGTTTCCTGCATACCACCTTCACCCTCATGTAGCGTGTGAGTGCCCCCTTATAACCCAAACACACCACACTGACAAGAGACTTGTTGAAGTGAGCACACACACAAACACGCAGTAAGAATGTGGGGATACAGTTGTGTGGTTCATCGGTGAGGGGGGGGGGGGAAACTGAAAACCAAATCTGTCATCATACCTTAAAGAGAAAATAATTTAACAAACATTTGAACAGCCTTCATAATCTATCGATTATTGTGGGACTGGGAGGAAAGTAGGTAAATCATTGACAGTGAATGACGAATTCTAAGGGGGACGTATGGTACACCTGTATCCATGCAGTATGCGATGCGTTCGTCCCATTTTGAAAAAGTTGGCACTGCAATGGTTACGTGGAATCAGTGCTTCATGTTGTGTTCTGAAGGGCAAACGAAATGAGGAAACGACCAAAAACCAATATACTCTGATAGCCTCGTATTTCCTTTCACTGCTAAACACTGGTGCGCAATGGACCCGAATTGTCCGCTGTTAGAGGATATTGAAAGGCTTATTTATGAAGGGATAATAAGACTGAGGAGATGCGCCTTGAGTGAAACGCCACCTTTTCACGGGAAGCAAAACGCGTTGGGTACGTTTTAGGCATATCCTTATTGGGTGGCACAGTCAATTCTGTCATCCAAGACACCGGCGCTTTTGGAACATTTATTATTAATTGTGATCGTATTGAGAATATTTGGACTGAAGATTTCAGCCGGGCAGAAAATGGATCTTTAGTCACGCCACCCCGCACCCCGGGACCGTTTCATGAGATTTTGACCAATGAGCTGACGTTGCCCGCGACTTATTCCTGTCAGTGGAAATATTGGGAACCATCACTCAAAGTTGTTATAGCTCAATGAAATGACCATATCGAAACATACGGGATTCAGGCCTATCGACTGTGGTTTATACCGGCACCGTATATTTGATAACTATTATTTGTTTCAAAGTAAAATATTTTAGGATTTTTTTTTTGAATTGGATTTGGGATTGTTTTTATGTTAGTGGTGTTGCCTAAATTACAAAATATAGTGCTATATGGATTGGTTTCTGTGGATTGTAGGGCAACACTTACACTGAGATTCAACAGTTTTGCTGCGAAGATGTGATGTTATGATTGGGAGCACCTCTTTAAGTCTACTTGTCATTTGAGATGACCCGCAGAGTGATACAAAGCACACTGGGCAGCAAGTGGAATATCGCTTTTAATCAACAAAAGAGAAACGCGCAATTCACCAAGGCTTTTTGATTGGACCTTTGGTAGTACTGCACAATGGGGATTATGGTTCAAGTTATTCTAGGAATGTTTCAATTCCTCCTGCTCACAAGAATACCCACGTCGCACGCCAAGGTAGGTATAAGCTAAAAATCCAATGTGAGATGGATCTAATTGCTCATTAAAGTACATATCAAAATGCTAATATATTAGCTTACTTTCCTTATGTGACCCCGCTTCATGAAGGACATGTTTTACGCGGGATACAGAACCAACTGGATTATTTATTACCAATCTATATAAAAACATGTTTAATAATTTTGCAGTTCCCCTCCATTACATTTTCTGCTGTGGAGTTTACCCCCTAGGTCATTGACGCTTGCCACTTTAAAGGCTTACAGAATTGGTTACAATGACTCAGAATAGGTGCAACTCAATGGTCTAGCACAGACCAAGAAGATTAATATCAAGAGACTGGGTACAGTAACTTACTGTTGACCAGCATGTACGTGTCACCGAAAGTGTATGCATGCCTATCTTTGTAACAACCGAGCTCAACTCCCTCTTTCTATTGCTCTGTTTATCTCTCACTCCTTCTCTCACACTCACTCTCTCTTTCTATCTATCTCTCTGTCTCTCACAGCCACACACACACACAAACACACAACTATTTGATATTTTGTACCTGCGATTGGGTTTGCCCTCATCTTTGGCATTGTGAAACTCCTGACTTTATCCCATCATGATACTGGTCACAGTAATCTTGGGATAATTTCCCATTGTTGCACAGTGATATAGCAGTTGATTTCTCAACTCACAGTATATCATCTTTGTTTAACGGTCTATGAAACTTTCTCACTGTCATCGTAGCAACTGTGTTATATATTGGAACCACAGAAACTTCATATCTCATCCAAAGTGCTCTGTCTCTAACTATTTTCTGCACACAAACGCAAAACAACACGCACAGCGAACACAATGGCTGAATGGCCCTTGTGGTCCATCTGAAGCTTGTCCTAAGGGAATGACTGGCTGTAAAGGGTGTGAGTCTGGTGACAGAAACAGCACCACCGCAGATGGTGGTGGTACTGCTGGGATGGTGATGCTATTAGATGATTGCTTGTGTGGGTGTGTATTTGTGTGTGTGTGTGTGTGTGTGTGTGTGTGTGGAGGGGGGGGGGGGTGTCTCTTTGTGTCCGCCCCCCCCCCCCCCCCCCCCCCCATGCAATAATGGGCGTGGACTAGTCTCCCACCTTCCACAAATTGTGATAAGTCTTGCGGTTATAATCCTTGAAAAATAATTCAAACTTGCATTATACTTTCTAGGCATTCTGTACCTCATGGGTGGAAGCCACATGCAATACTTTGGTTAACAGTCCAAACAAGGTGTGAAATTAACAGATACACAGCCCACTCCACACTTCTAAGTCCCAGTAAAAGCGAATGGTTCTCAGTGGACGTGCAGATACTGTACCTACAATGTCCATAATTCAATACATGAAGTAAGCTTTGTCAACATCTGAGCGCTCTCACAAAATGGCTCCAGTGCTGGCTGAACTCTGAGAACCAATGTGGGATAGGCCAGACAGACGGCGGTGGAGGCGTGTCGGGCCAAGGGGGGCAATTGGGCAAAGTCTACATTCTCTTAACTGTGGCCTTGGTCCTCACACACCACTGGGCTCAATAAGGACCTACCCATTGCGTATGTGTGTGTGTGTGTGTGTCTGTGTGAGTCTGTGTGTTTGCTTGTGCGAATAGTATGTTTACCCATAGTAAGATTTTTACTGGGTATATGATTGGTTTTTAGTGTAAGGTGCAGTTACTTTAGTTGCTTTGGGTGTTATAGAAGACAATGCTATAAAAGATCAAGATATCTTTGATAAATTGTGTCCCATTTAAGTAACCATTTTCACTCTCTCTCTATCTCTCTCTCTCTCTCTCTCTCTCTCTGTTTATCTGTCTCTCTCGCTCCGTTCAGCTTGCTCACTGGAGACCAGCAGACTCCCCCAAGTCCCGGGAAGGCAGAGAAGGTTGGTGCTACTGTCTCTGTACCTCAGGACCTCCCACTTACCTCCCCTCTCCTATATTGGATAGACGCAGACTCATTTCTTTGTCTCTCCTTCCCTCCCTCCTTCCTCTCTCACTCCCCCTCCCTGCCCCAGTGCGTCGCTGGCTGGAGGTGTATTCCAGGAGTGGCTGCGAGCCACGTGACACAATGGTGGATGTTTGGCGGGAGTTGCCGTCGGAGACGCACCATCTTTTTGTCCCGTCCTGCGTGTCTGTCAGGCGATGCGGAGGCTGTTGCGCCGACGAGGCCCTGGAGTGTGTTCCCTCCCTCACACACACTGTCACCATGGAGGTACGCCCCCCCCCACACACACACACACACACACACACACACACCCCACCCCCGAACAAACACACATTAACTAAGACCACAAACACTCTCATGTTTGGATTTCATCACCACCCTTATATCTAGAAAGCAAAAGTTTTAAGAAGTGACATTTTATCCACAGCTTATGAGGACCTCCTTCATGAAACATGAGCTTGTCCAGTTGCCCTTCGTGGAGCACAGCCAGTGTGAGTGCAGGTGAGCGCCAGCACACACACACGCACACGCACACACACACACACACACACACACACACACACACACACACACACACACACACATCTTCAATGTATATTTGCACGCCTGCGCATTAAGAGACACCAACCATGAACTCAGACATGGTGGTTGTTCATCATCAATGCACTGGGTAAACTTATGACGTGTTCTCTCTTTGTACAGACTAAAAGAGGCCATCCAGCCGTCCCCTGCGAGGTACGTCATTGTATATTTTATAGGACAAAAGTTGAGTTGAGGTCACATCAGTACGTGTGTGTGTGTGTGTGTGTGTGTGTGTGTGTGTGTGTGTGTGTGTGTGTGTGTGTGTGTGTGTCCATGTACCCGCGGGCCACAGGGAGCTGGCATCTGTTCGAATCTTGCCTAATGTCTCGAGAGGCGGTTCAGATGCTGTGGTCTCCATAGTGACACATTAGCTTGTCCGCCCGGTGCTCCCTGTCTGATGGGTAGAGCACAGTCATGCATCCCTTGGTACAATATCCTTCAGTGGCCCTCCTTGGAATAGAACAGCCACATTAGTACTGTCCTCTCTGTGAATAGTATCAGGTGTTAGAGCCAATTTTGTTGTTGGTAATCTGAGAACTAGTTGTTTATAAATGTTGAGGAAAATGCCATTTCCTGAAATTATTTTTGTTATAATTGATATTTTGAAACGTGATCGTTAGATATTGGAGCTGTGGGTGGTATTGCAGATAGCGATGTGTGGAGCAGGGGTCATTCTATATTCAGTTTGTCTGTGTCAGTAGCGATCATTTCCTCTAGTCCGCAGGGGGAGGAGGCTAAAGCCGCCTGGCCTTTTGGATCACATGGGCATGTTGTCTAAACCCCCAGCCACCTCTTGCACCTCTGACCCAGTGACAGAGCTCCTAGCTGGCCAGAGACCAGCATAGCTAGGCCCTGGGGGGTGGGTCAGAGACTTCCGAGAAAGAGAGACGGAGATTGAACGACGGCGAGGGCGAAAGGAAGGAAAGAGCCGAAAGAGTGCAGGACATGCTGATAGAGATAAGATGGGCTCGTGGAGGTAACGGAGAGAAAGAAAAGTGAGAATACATAAGTGCAATAAAAAAAAAGTGTTTAAATGAAAAAGAGAAAACAGTGGAAGAGATCTGCTTCTCTTTTGGTTTTCCTAGTATTTGAATTAGGCCACCAGACCCTAAGGAGAATCATGAACAGTCGAAGTGGAACAAATATAAATCCAATCACAAAGCCCACGAAGTTTCCTGCATTTGTTTTGTGTGTAGTGTGACTTTAGACCTCTGTTTTTGATTCCCAGGCCTGATCCCATGCCCAGAAAAAAAGCCAGGAAAAGGGAAAGGGGCAAATCCAAGCGGAAGAAAACTTGGACCATCAAAACAACGTAGGGTTCCGATGCACCTCATAAACATCAACATACTCATTAGCGCGGCTAATGTATGTGCATTAGTCCCTTTTATTATAATCATGGCATGACTGTAAATGTTATAATTCGTGTGTACGTGCGTACCTGCATACCCCAAGCACGATTCCCAGCACACTACAAGAAGAATTACGATGAATTTGAAAGAATTCCCTCTTTTTCCTCTTTTCATCCTCTTCATGGCTTCTCAGTCAGTTACTTCCGCCCTCAGAGGTCTAAGTTCCCTCAGCTTGGCCATGGCATCTCCCCAGGCCATCCATCACTCAGACCGGCGGCTATTCACGCCCTGGCAGGTGTGAAATTCCCTAATTGGCAGCCATCAACCACCTCTTTTCTGGGTGCCAGCCCAGGGGCGCGGCCACGCCGGGCCCAAACAAAGATGGCCCCTTCCCTGCTTCATTAAGTCACTTCATTAAGGCCAGTGCCGGCCTCTCAGGACGCCCCAGTTAACAGCCATGGACTGGACTCAGTGACACAGGCTGGCTTGTTGGTTCCTGTCCCAGTCCTAGATAGACCCAGTGCCTCTAGTCTGCGTGGTGGGGGCTGCCTGTGCCCAGTCTCTGCCACAGACTCACTGTTCCCTCGGGAAGAGGTAACTACCAATCATGAAGGCATCTAAGGCCTCAAAGGCACAGCCTAGAACAGACCGGGAGGGCTGCCCCACCGACGGAATGGTACTCCCCTATGGAGAGAGTGTAGTGGATCCTAGGCTGAGCATAGCTTAGTGACAGGGCTTTGAAATGAAAAAACAATGTTTACTCTCAGACAGTGATGGCTCCATTTTCCAAATGCTACGGTTTGTCTGGGAAATGCAGGAACTCCATTCTCACAGAGAGTTATTTTGCTTAAAGTGATAGTTCAACTTTTTGGGAAAAAGATATGTTCCTACTTACCCCTAGTCAGACGAGATTATCGATATTTAATGTTTATATGTCCAATATTTTGTAAATGTAGCCTAGCAGACATTAACAATGGCTCTAAGTCCTACCATGGCGTCATCAAAAGTGACAAAATGCACCTTATTATAAAAACTCTGAAACTGTTATTTACATGTTGTATCTTCTTTATTTCGCACGTGTCGAAATGAAAATCTAAAAGCGAGAAATGAGTGAAACAGATGGATGGTCGGACCTATTGTATTGCAATGATGAATCGTAGTTTTACCTTGTTTCATGCCTAAGGTGAGGGACCCTACACCTCAAGTAGCGCGGTGACTGCATTGACAGACACACTGATTTTCGCTCTCCAGTTTACCTGGCAAAAGACGTTACCGTGGTTTGTAGCTGGGCTGTAAAGAATGGCGAAAATAAGTCGAAAAAGCTTTGGAGTTTTTATGAGGTGTATTTTGTCACTTTTGATGAAGCCATGCTAAGACTTACCACTAAATGACAGCCACCGTAGATTTAAGCTAGGCTCCATTTACGAAATATTGGACGTACAAACTTAAGATTGATATTAATCATCTCGCCTGACTAGGGGTAGGTAGGACTATATCCAACTTCCCTTAAAGTTGAACTATCACTTTACTGTAAGCTTATACCTGTTTAAATGTTGGGCTGAGTGACTACCATGAATGAGTACCAAATTGATTTGTGTGGCTCGGACAGGCCCCCGGACCTTCCCTCTCCCGCTCCCTCCCCACCGTCTCCGTCGCTGGGCCCTCGGTGCCCCACCTGCCCAGGGAGGAAGTGGACACTGGAGGTGAAGTCGTGTCAGTGTCACTGCACAGTGACACCAGAGAGCTGCACTCACAAGGGCAGGAGACTCAACCCTCGCCTCTGCAGGTTGGTCAGCTCACATACTGTCCTGGAAGCACACAAACGTATTAGGTTGATCAATAATTTAATCATTTACCATCCAATGACAGTCTTTTTCAAAACCCAATAACAACATCAAGCATTATTCAAACTGTCTCGTTCTTTAATCTCCTTTTATTGATCTTTCCTTTTGAACAGATGTGATTCCATGAGGCGGTGATCCCTCCCTCCATCTCTTTCTTTCACCTCCTCCCTCTCTCCAAGCCCCCACGTTCAGCCATGCCTCGCCCAAAAATGCCATCAAGTACAGTAGAAGCTGCTGGGCATCCAGTTCCTCAAAGTAAAGGAGGTGCAGGGCTGTCCTACCTTAGATAACCTTGCTATCTTCTATACTTAAGAATCCACCAGTGAATATATGTATATTTATATATATATATATATATATATATATATATATATATATATATATATATATATATATATATATATATATATATAAATATATTCAATGTGCACATGTACTGTGTATCTGTGCTTTTGTCTTGTCGTCATCACTTAGCGTCAAAGCTCATCTCCGCGTCAGTCTGAGAACACGAATGTGATGAGTATGTCTGCGAATTGTTAAGTGGCGGGGCCAAAATGGAGGCACAGTGCCGTTGCCTAGGAGAGGGATTGAGGAAGAACGATGACCACGTGAAACAGAATGCAACCTAGCTCCGGACTATATTACCCAACATTCCACTAAAGTAAAACTGGGCAGCTGGACCAGCCTTTCTGGTTTGTGGGTTTGCAGTGGCCTTTGAGCTGCAGTTAAAGGTGTTTCACACAGGACAATACAACCGGTAATACTCTCTGGACATTTGAACTTTACCGTGAAGGAACGCGAAGAGAACTGTTTGGGGTCATGTCAAGGGCAACATGGGTGCAGTGTGAAATACACACACACACACGCGTACACGCACACACACAAACACACACACACACACACACACACACACACACACACACACACACACAAACAGAGCCACGCACCAGTCATGTGCATTTAGCATAAAGGGGGTCTGCTCTAAGATGCAGTGTGTGAACCTATAGCTGGCTGAATAATGGCGAAGAGTGGATCTGTGTGGTCTGCACTCATTGAATGGCCCAGATGGGTTCTCCCCCTGCTGTTCTCCTCTCTCATTCACAGCGTACGGCCACAGCCTGGAATAGTGAGACGAGTTCTGGCGTTGTTTAATTTACCCGCTTTTGTTTCCATCTTCTTGGGTCGCTGAAAAGAGAAGTTGGCTCCGGCAGGGCAGTGAGGGGAATGACAATAATTAGGCCTGGCGATACGCCACTGGTTCACACATTCAAGAACACACACGCACACTTATCCACCACAAAACACACACTCATAGCAGGCCAACCAACTGACACATGCACGCGTGCGTGCACACAAACACATGCACACATGAATGCAGGTAACTATAAGCTTTCTTTTTCAATTAAGTCGTGAACTTATTAGACTGACGTCAAAGTATTTCGTTATGTTTTTTGCTACTAATTATGTTATATTTGTATACTGTGTTCCCATGTTGTGTATTGCGAAAATTATCCGTTGATTTAGAATAACCTCGGTATTGCAGAATGCATCTTTGTTTTGTTTTTGTCAGTCCCTAATCCTTTACATAAAGAGTCGCCCTGGGTGGCCTTCTGTGTGCACATAGTGGTCTAAACATATTCCCAAATGTATTGAACTTAAACTGAGACAGCTCGCATTAGGCACAGGAGGGGGGGGGGGCTGTGTATACATTATATGTATTATGTGTAACTCATATAATCACCAGGGAAATGTTGTCCGTGACCCATAGAATCTAAACAAATAGTCGATCCCTCTGCAGTCAAAAGGAAAATACGTCTGTTTTTTCGTTGTTTGTGCACCAGTGATAAAAATACTATTATTCCTGTATCATGTGTTTTCCTGTAAACTGGCCCATCATGTGTTTGTGTTCTGATAGAATCACACGTTTCAGCTTCATCGCCTGGCCTATCTATGGGAACTGGGGGTCTGAATGATGTCCGTATTGATCAGTGTTTGAACAGCTTGCCTGTTAGGATGGCCAGCAAAAGGCCACGGCTTGATTGACTTTTGGTAGAGTAGCGAAGGCTTGGACCAATGTTTTCCATTCTTTTTCGGCAATGTATTCAGTATTTGTTACCCTGGTTTGCTCACGTACATCGAAGCTCTAATGGTCACTACCTCTTTTTTTACTACTTTCAGAAGGACTTAATTTCATGCCTCCTGAGTATTATGACACTGTTGTTACGTTCTCTTCTATCCTACAATTGCAAGCTACTGGTAAATGAGTTGCTGTCCACACGTAGCAATACTTTTGTATAATCTCTGGTTAAGGAACTCTGGTCTTAGGGGTACTTAAGCTTAATTGTAGCATGGTTTGTTCCCTAATCTGTGTACCCTTTACAACGAAACAATTCAGTGTATAAATGTCCTCTTCATATTGGCACGATAACCAATGTACTTTACAGGTTGCTATATTATTATAACCCCCAGTGTCTTAGTAATAAACTCTAGCAAATAAAGAACCACATTAAGTATACATCTATAACTTCTAATAACCTACTAAAGATGTTTGTGTATGACACGTCGAGCATACTTCAGAAATGTATTGTGCTTCATTCCAAACATCACTGCCATTCCCTGACTAGCTCTGCTCTACAATAATCTCTACTAGTATTGCTGCTACACCATTTGTGCCCTTTTTGACGTGTATGTGCAACTGCACGGTGCAGTTCAATCTGACACTGTGTAACGATTAGTCACCTTGATGTCTGTGTAAACAAGTACAGTATGTATACGTCTTAGGAGATGTCCGGTCACAGCCTTGTTACAATGTTGCAGAGATGATTATTAAAGGAAATGTCTTATTTTTTCGTAACCCGTCTCCTTCAACATTTCACCGATAGAAGAACGCACCTTTCTGATTTTGATGAGTATTCCACTCCCCCTCTCTCTCTCGCCCTTCTCACCCTCTCTCTCTAATTCAACACGTCGGACTGTAATGAAAGACAAACAGGGGGAGGATGAGAGGGCGACCCTGGGAGTTGGTGTCAGGGTGAGGCTGAGTGCAGTGATGACGGTAGAAACAATATTGTCTCTCCTCCTCCTCCTCACCTGAACTCTGCTGAGTCAGCTGTGCGGGAAGGGGTTCTGACTTTGCCTGGGTGTGACTGCCTGTGTGTGTGTGTGTGTGTGAGAGATAGAAAAGAGCGGGGAGGGAGGGAGAAAGGGATGAGTGCATTTCTGTGTTTTTTGGTTTTGCTGACTTCTGTGGTTTCTCCCATCGCCAGACAGAAGCTGCATAGCTTAGAAGTTGAAGGGTGGGGACGTTACACAGGTAGTCTGCCCTGTGATGTGCTGCTGGGAGGAATTTTTCCTTGTTTTACCTTTACTGTCTCACATCGGAGAGTGACTGTACGTTGCTGACAGTGCAATATCCGTTGACTGGGAGGATGCTGCATTTTAGGCAAACTGACGTTTGGGATTGTCTTCAGAAATAGAATAACATTAAACATTGCTATTTGAGACACTTTCATTTTGGCTTACTGACCTCATGACTGCGTTTCATTTGGAATTATGTTTTTGTCTCTTTGGTTCTGAGACTGAGTGCATATTTTGATGATTCCTGCTACCGCATGATGGAGGGTTGCTGGTGGTTTTTCCCAAAAAAGAGAGAAAGAGGAAAGGATGAGAGGAGAGCTCAAGGCTGATGCTGGCCTACCTGTCAGAGAGGGCACTCTGCCCACACTAAATATAGCTGAGCCACAAGATTAGAGAGAAAGAGGGGGGTGGCGGTGGGGGTGGCAGTGGGGTGGGGGGCAGAGACAGAGTGACTCATCCATCAGGAGACAAGGACTCGTTTTCCTCCTAAATCTGTATTCTTCAAAGCCCCATGCTCAGCCAGAAAGCTCCATCGCCCTGATGTCTGCCAGTGAATAAGAGTGACATAGTCTGCCGATGATTCGGTCCTGTGGAGACAAGACTCCGGATGACGTTGTGGCTGTGTTGTGTCTCATCTGTCTGCCTGTCTCCATCTTGTCAGTCGGCGCACCTCTCTGACTCCGACCCTGTCTTCATCCTTCAGTTGGCCTGATTGTCAGTCTGTCATTAGTGCCTTACTTTTAGATGGGAGGTCGGTCATACGAATCTGCCTGGTTCTCTTTGCTTCACTTACTGCGTCTCTGTCACCCTCCTCTCCTGCCTTTTACCTCCATCAGTGACCAGAGCTTCCTGTGTTTTCCCACCTCGTTCTCTATGTGGAGCCATGTTTTTCTAATGATAAAAAAACCAAGCCATGTTTTCCCCTGCTTTTGTAGCTGCAGCTGTGCCGAAGCAGGTACTGGACGCTATCTAGGCTGTGTGAGTGTGTGTTGTGAGTTAGATGGTATCTGTTGGTGTGTGCGCGTTGTGCATGTGTGTGAGAGAGTGAGGGACTCGAGTACGACTGAGAGAGAGAGAGAGAGAGAGAGAGAGAGAGAGAGAGAGAGAGAAAGAGAGAGAAAGAAAGAGAGAGGCCGAGCATGTCATTGCCCAGTACAATATGTGCTGTTTGTATTTTCAGTGTGATGACCATAGGTCCTGTGTCTCTCTCCTGACAGGAAAGTGAATGTTGTTGAATGTCCCTTGTGATCCCAGAGAACAAATGAAAAAAAACAAACACTGTTATCTCCGGGCAAAACATGCAATGCCAGCCCTGCTCAGCGTCATCAGTCTCCACTCTCCATCTATACCAGTGACGCCGTCCCAAATGAAAGATGTATGGAGTTGATTCTACTGGGACACCTTCTTAACAAAGTCAACAAGCCACAATCAAATGTGTTTTGTTAAGCTCTTTGGTAAATGAAGGATCAGCACACAGGGTAATTCAGAGAGATGGTAGGGGACAATGGTGACGAGAGGGATGGGGGAGAGGAGAGGTGAGGTGAGGGGTAGGTTGAAGATAGAGAGGTGGGGGCATAGTTGTGGTTGAAGCATGCTAGCTCTTGTTGGCTTATGGATGTGGGTACCAGTAGGCGCAGTAGGAGATCAGAGAGTTTTAGGGATTTTATCTCCAGGTATTACCCTGACTATCTGTGGCTCAATACTTGTTTGTCTTCCTTACAATTACTCTATCTGTATACAGCCTTCCTTCCAGCCAAATTGCTCTGTCTGGTCTAGCAATGCAAATCTAAAGTTTAAGTTACTGTATTTGTGCTCTTGGCCAATCAAAATGTGATCCGTCAGTGGTCCCGTAGCCCCCTCGGTGTGAAGTTTATATTTTATTTCAGATAAAATATTATTATTTTACCTCGCAGACGCCTTGTTCAGAAAACCTGGAATATGGCGACATCTGGTGGACAGTAAAAAACGTACTCGAGGAAAGAGGTAGTGGACGTGGCAATGACGTCAGTATCTGGAAATTACCCGGATTGGAACTTTAATTTCAGATTCGGCTTCTCTCTGGAAACATCGAAAGGTTCATTAACTATTTTACAATATTGATTCAAGTAAGTCAACATGTATGTTATTTAACTGATAAGATGGGATACATGCTTCCAATTTAAATTGTTATTACTTTGATTCGGATTATTTTAGAGGGAAAAGGTAACTGCTACGTGTAAACGAGTCGAACGTAACGTTAGCAGCTAACGAGTTAGCTAGCCAGCAGCATATCAACATCAGCTGGAGCTGTGCAATGGTTGGCCTCTGCTCTGAACCACCCACACCACCTTATTCACCCGACAAAAAAAACCTTCGACAGATAAAAGAGTTACACAGTGATTTGTGGTTATCGGTTTTTACTCGTCAGTCGACGTCATTTGTTATGTTTAGCTTATGTGGTCAGTTCTGTTTATTCTCCTGTTTTGAATACTGTTGTTATCAAGCTAGCTAATGATGTCAGTGCGGCTATCAAGCGTAGTTACCATACTCAACAACTTAGAATGTTTTATCGTTGAATCCCGAGTCAAACTCGGGCATACCGAAACCCGCTTACTAGATACATTTAATTTCTTAGTGATGGGACTATAGTGGCTCTCTAGTCTAGTCTGTCCAGCGTTATTCTAATGTATTAAGCATAGGCATAAGTCAGCCAACTTATCAATGTGTGTCCTTTCAGAAATGTCCATGAGCATAATCAGGCTCAAGTCGTCAGCGTGAAAGTTACCGAAGACTGTTGTGTCGCAAACCAGTGTGACAATTAAAGCCAGTGGTGATATTTTCTAATAGCTCGCCTCAAACGAGACTGGTGCTTTGAGTAAATAAGACATCGGCAGCAGGATGACTTGCCGTGATCGAACTATTGAGTTCCAGTCCGCCTGCAAATCTCTCCAGGGCAGACAGGTATGTGTGCCCCAAATAGTTTTTTCCTACTTCTGATAATCGAGCTCCATGATCATTATTTATTTACCGTTCCTTTCCTTGTTAATTGCCTGTTTAACATTTTTCTCCCTACGCCCCGTTACTTTCTCTTTCTGTCTCGTTCCATGCAGAATGGCGTGCAGCCCAGTAAACCGCTTCTCAGTGCTCTCAAGCAGCGAAGTGACTTTACTGTCATGGCCAAGTAAGTCCCACAGGGCCTTTGGATCACTGTCAACAGCTAGTTATTTAACTAACAGCATATGTCTCTCGCCCATGGGTTATTTTTCCCATGCTTGTAGTTCTGGCATTGTGCTTACCCAATAATGTTTGAACATTGCACCCCATTTACATATTGCAAGTCTCAAGTCCTTTTGAATCACCTTTGTTTACTTTATTTCCTTGCAAACATTGACAATGAATGTTTTTACTCATAGCGTGTTAGCCTAAATAAATGGTGCTCTATTCTGCTTTTCAGGCGAATAGGGAAAGACTTGAGTAATACCTTTGCAAAGCTGGAAAAGCTCACCATCCGTAAGTTGCTATCTGTTTGTGTGAGTGTCACAATATCATAAGATATGATGTCTTAAGATATATAGGAGAACACTCCACTCTGTGTTCACATTGGTTTCTTGTTACTTTTCAGTGGCTAAAAGAAAATCCTTATTTGACGACAAAGCTGTGGAGATTGAGGAGTTGACATATATCATTAAACAGGTGAGAGCGTTTTCTCTTTTTTTTTCTGTGTTCCAACGGTCAACAGTAATCAATGATCGTGTTTTTCAGGACAACCACAGAGATCTTATTTATCTAGAAAGGGGAAAATGGCCGCTAGTCAGTGCCATGCTAAGTCCTGCTGTTTCCTCTCTTCTACCCTTGCGTGTTGTCATGTCTCTGTGTATCTGTTCCTTATTTCTCTCCACACAGGACATCAACAGTCTGAACAAACAGATAGCCCAGTTGCAGGAGTTGATTCGTTCCCGCGGGGCACCGGGAGGCCGACACATCCAGACCCATTCCAACACAATAGTGGTCTCACTGCAGGTAGGGTACAGTGGGACTTGGCCCTTTATAGACAGGGGCTCTGAAAAAGACAAGCTTTGTATGTACACATTTGTCCAGGCGTGTAATATGGATTTTGGTGTGTGTGTTGCAGTCCAAACTTGCGTCGATGTCCAATGACTTCAAGTCTGTTCTGGAAGTACGAACTGAGGTGAGATACACTTTGTAACATTGTTTGCTTATGAATATCAGCCAATTTCTATCAGATGTGTAACATTACAGATAGTCGAAAGTTCAGCACATTTGTACTGCAACAAGTAACAAGTGCCCTCTTTCCATTTCTTTCCATCTTTCTGTGTAGAATTTGAAGCAGCAGCGCAGCAGGAGAGAGCAGTTCTCCCAGCCTCCTACCTCCAGCTCTCCTCTGATGGCCAACAACTTCAGTAAGGACCCCCACCTCCCTGGTGGCCATCATGATCTCACAACTGGACGAATTTCAGTATAGATTGTACAGTTAGTGTTTGTAAATCAGAAACCTGAAGACTTTAAAATGCTCCGTACTGTTTATCTAGTTCGTGCAAAAGAAAATATCAAGAAGACTTTAAAACAAAAGGCAATTTTTCACACATTTTGGGGCACAATGTTTCATGCAAGGTCAGGATTTAGAGACTTATGTGTAAAAATATGTTATTGTGTGTTCATCCACTACAGAGAGCTCAGTGCTGATGCAGGATGAGTCTAGGAGTATGGGTGATGTCGCCATCGACATGGACTCCCAGGCCAACCCCCTGCAGCTCCAACTTATCGACGAGCAGGTAGGGGCCTGCGTCTGCGGCCATCCACCGTCCTGTTTGGGAACGGCTGCGATGCAAAGTCTTCCTTAACCTTTCCCCTGGGTGTTAATGCGGTGTTAAGCGGTTCCTCCTCCTGTGTAACGCCCCGTGCCTCATGCCTGCCTCAGGACTCGTACATCCAGAGCCGTGCCGACACCATGCAAAACATCGAGAGCACCATCGTGGAGCTGGGCTCCATCTTTCAACAGCTGGCCCACATGGTCAAGGAGCAGGAGGAGACGGTACAGAGGTGGGTGAGAGAAGAGCATTGAGAAACAGAAGGCTGTGGCTGAGTTAGACAAGCTACTCATGTAAAAACTGTTATCTTAGATTGGAGTAAACATTGACATTGTATTATCTGAGCCTAGACAAAGCCGAAACACTTAAAAAAACGAAGGAAAAACTGCCTGCTTAGCACAAACAAAGATACATGTGTAAAGTATGAACATAGTATTCATTTCCTATCCTGTTCTAAATATCTTGCGGTTATTGAACCCCCCCTGGTCTGTCGTTGACTTAACAGGATCGATGCCAACGTGGAAGACACCCAGCTGAACGTGGAGATGGCCCACACAGAGATCCTTAAGTACTTCCAGTCGGTCTCCTCCAACCGCTGGCTCATGATCAAGATCTTCCTCGTCCTGGTCATCTTCTTCATCGTCTTTGTCGTCTTCTTTGCCTGAGCCCGAGAGAGGCAAAAGACTGGAGGAGGAGGAGGAGGAGGAGGAGGAGGAGGAGGAGGAGGAGTATACAATGGACTGAGACAAAGGGTTGTTATTCAACCTAAAAGGGAGGTACAGTCTGCCCCGTTGGTGTGGCGGTGGACCGTTGGAAGGCTTGAGAACACAGCAGACAATGAAGAAATGGCAGCCTCTATTATTCAGAGCCTAAAGAAAATACGACGTACCTTTTTTTCAACAACTTCGTTCTCTGTCCGTAGAGAACGCGGGCGAGTTCTACCCTAATGGAGAGGATCAATTATCTATCAGATAACACACTTTGTATAGAGAGGAGCAGTACACTGCTCTGCTATAATATTTAGACTAATTGATCATAAACATTTAATCAAAAATGGCTATTTTTTTAATGGTTTGATTCTGCAAACTAGTTATTTTGGGGGGGAGTTGGGTGATTTATTTGTATTTATATCCCCTCATGTCACCCATGATTGGTTGGTGCAACAGGAACTTCCTGCTTCCGAAAAGGTTAAAATACTTTTCTCTGTGGATTTCCTTGTTGCTCTCCTTGATTCTCTTTTATTGAAGAGAGACCTCTCAATCAGTCCATTAGGTCACGCTCCTCACATGTGTGAGGATCTTCTTATACTTTTTTTCTTTTCAAGGTTTATTTGCCTAACAGGTATTCTCTGACACTACAGGAACAAGTTTGACGACAAGCTGACATTTAGCGTTGGAAAAGCACCAGAGAGTAGGGGGCGTCACGGTCAACTGAAGGGGACCTTCGCTGCATAACCCAATCATAAATGACCAAACGCATCCCGATCACCATTCGTTCACCGTAAATGATTCCACTTCACCCTGTTGACATACCAGACAGCCCTATATATTGCTTCAAATGTTATGGTTTTGATTGTGTTTAGTGTCAAATTCTAAGAATTGGGGGTAAAACTAGACAAGCCTTGGGCAGTATAGATGTCTTTTCCACTATGTTTTGTGTAGTTGATGGTGAGCTTTCATTGCTTAGCAAGACCCAAATTTAGTCCATCTGTGTGGCCCAGCAGGTCCAAGTTAAATATCTTTTAGGGTATTTCTCAAAAGCTGTGAAATATTACCACCAGCCCTGTCCATGTCTGCTATGTTTCTTATGAAGGGGTTATGCAGGTCTGAAAATATGTTCCTCATGAAGTGGACTTTCTCTACTGAACCGTTTGAATTCAGTGGGGTAAATGTTTGGCTGTCCCTCACTTTTTTTTTTTTTATACGCTGTGTCCCTCTCCACACTCACACCCATAATTTTGAGGACAGTTGTTATACAGACTGTTAGTAAAATGGACCAGAACATTTTAAGAAAATCACTTTAATTTTCCCCACCTCTTTTTGTAGCCACATGCCTTGACTTCAGAATTTAAAATGTAAAATAGTGATGATGTATTGAAAAGAAAGTGCATAATAATAAATGAACCGCAGGGATATGTGGTGAGTGTTTGTGTTATTCCTTGTTAGCAGTAATAGGATTATGTCGCAGTGCTATTATTATCCGTACTCGCCTGTAAAAAAAAGTTGAGAATCTCACACCGTTTAAGTGCAGTTTGCGGTACAAATAATAATTTGTTCCGGAAATACATTACTTGTCACTCAACATTTTGAAAACCCGGTTTTATTGAGACTTTTTAGTGTCACAGTCAATTTCACACCACATGAAAGAACATTCAAAATACATTAGTCTTCTTGCAGTCCATACTCCTCACTGTTTTCTAAGCTCTTTCTATAGCACTTTATAGGAGGATTTTAGAGAAGAGCGGTTTATCACATACTTTTACCATAGCTATTAGTTAATGTGTGTGTCAACCTGTGCTGGACATATTCTCGACGTGGAGACAGCACACAATGCAATGAGGTTTGAGCTGTAATGTTACGTGCAGAATGTACAGCAAAGGTGCCCGGATCAGGGCATGTATCCTCATTGTTCTCTTACCAATGCTTTAAGAGTCTCCTCTTTTTCCTCATAAGGCCATTTCCCTCTCCTCTCCTGTTTTTAATAATAAAAACAATTTTCTAGGCTCAACTCACTGCTGTCTGCCATTTTTACCCGCCTATTTTCTTGTACTCTCATACTTTCTGTCTCAACACCCCCTCCCCTCCCCCACCCCCCCACATGCGCTCACTTCGTTTTGTTCTCCCTCCCGCTCTCTTCCCCCCCCTCCCTGTCCAGCCGGCACTCCTCTCCTCAGGTGCCAATCGCCTCCTGTCCCCCCCCCCTCCCCCCCCACAACCCCCCACCTCCAAATACATCCGTCTCCCCTTCCCCCCGCCGCCCTCATCCCAGGGCGCTCTGCTCCACGGGGGTGATGTCTGGCATGCTCTTGCTCCTCCCCCTCTTGGCTGCCCTGGCGGCGAGCGCCTCGTCCGCCTCCACCTCTTCGTCCTCCTCGTACCACTGGCCGCCGTCCTGCAGGTCGCCGCGGGAGCCGCCCATGGCCCCGCCCTTGGCCATGGGGTTGGCGGTGCGGATCTTGGAGCGGAAGGAGACGAAGGAGAGGCTCTGGCTGCGCTGCTTCTGGCGGCCGGCCGCCGCCAGTTCGTCGAAGTCGTCGCCCTCCACGCTGTCGCGCAGCACGGTGCGGAACAGGCGCGGCACCTCGTGGACCTCGGGCTCCTGCTCCTTCACCATCTTCCTGAACCTGCCGGGGCGGGGGGGTGGGGGGGGGGGTCACAGGTCAAATCGGAATTGGACTGATCCGGGTACTACAGACTAACTGCACGCACGCACACACGCCGCGTCCATCGATGTGGAGAGGACAATTTAGGATATCAGCTGTCTTCTAGAGCTCTGTACTATTCAGCCGCGTCTAAAGGACATAGATCAAGACAACGAGTGCACAGCGTTGTATTGCATCTACAGTAGGTGGCCTCAGATTGAATCTGACAGGACCATGTGAAGGGATCGATCCTTCACGGGGTGCGTGCCTGATCGACACAACCCGAGCTTGGCCCATGTGTGTCTCACCTGACTATGAGCGGGCCGCACTGCGGAGGGGGCACCCTGGCACACAGGTCCTGCAGCTCCACCAGGTCCCGGGCGGTCAGCTCGTAAGGCGGAGGGTTGGCCGCGCTCGCCAGCCAGCTGTAGTCCGCCGTGGAGGAGGAGCTGCGGCGGCGCCGCCTGCCCTCCGTGGCCCTCTCCAGACGGATGCGCTCGGTGCGTTTTACCATGGCGCCCAGCTCCAGCATCAGAGTGTTGGTGACTAGCTCTTCAGCAGAACGCTGGCCCGGCACCTTGGGCTCCAGAGAGAAGACTGCAGACCACGGAAACATCTGGGGGCACGGGTGTAGACTGAGGGAGAGGGAATAAAGGTTCAAATAGTTTGTTTGTACAACAACGGAGGGTAGAGTTCGAAAAAAGGAGAGAGAGAGAGGCCGAAGAGAGGCTTATAAATGGGTGGTTAACTATTTTAGTACTACAATGTGCACTATACATTTAACACACAAGAATAACTGTACATTCCAATCATAATGTATCATAAAAGTCTTTATTTCAAACAATATTTCCACCCGATACTTAGTTCACCTACAAACTGAATATTTACAATATGAAAATGAAATTAAATACTTTGATTAAGCTCAAAGTTTTGAATTGATAGATCGGCTTACCTTTCAGTAACTCTAAAAACGCCTTTACTTTGAATAATCCTTGCTTGTAAATATATACTAACAGGAATGGGCCTCCATTGGCATGCCACAAAACATAAAACGTACAACTCTCTCTCTCCTAATATACGCACACCATTACCTGAGAGCCGTAATACCTTTAAAGTCCTTGGCAGACAGCAGGGTGTGTGTGTGTTTGTGCAATGAACGTTCTTCATATATGTGTGTGTTTGGGATTGCAAATAAATGTAATCCTGTATTAATAGAGAATGACTGACAGGTATTATACATCATAAGCACACCACGAGACCTGTGTGTGTATGTCTCGGCCACCGCTCCACAGCAGGGGGATAAAAGATTATGATGATCGAGCATCTTCCCTCTGTTTACTGCAAAGGGGACGTTAAGATGTCATCTTTGGTTCCTTTTGAATTGTCCATTTCCTCATTGACTATTGGGTATATGGAAAGTCTATGAAGACACAGGGTTTTGTTTGATTAGAGTATTTATGACAATTAGGCAGTCGATAATAATGATTTATGGTGGGTTGGTTAGTAAAAAATACATTATGTATGAGACTATTTACAGAAAATGTGATTCATGAACTGTTACTGTCATCGACCATTGCACTGAGATTACATAATGTCATGCAGCGTACCTGTAACCCATGCGGCCACATCTTACTGTCTGTCTCAGACCCCTTTAACACACATACAAACACCCCAGACAAGTAGCTGCAGTTTCTCTTTTTAGCCTCCTCGGGCAACGGTACTGTGTCCTATTATAGCTCCTGCTTTTACTCGGGCGGTACTACGGTTGTGTTTCTGTACTACTCAGCAGTGAGGCAGCTTTAGCTTGCCTCTAACACCTAATCTCAGATTATACACAAATCCAGACTCTACCTGGAATCGTTCAGAATATAACTAAGTGGTTGCAAAATGTTATTATAATCTGATTTCAGTTGTCAGTAAAACTGATCTTGTTGTTGTTGATGATGGTGGGGTAAATACTTTCTTTCTGTTTGTAACATAAAAATATGGATTATTATTATCTAATTTGATCTAATTTTGTCATAAAGCATTGGTTGGTTAACCCACTCACAGAATAATATGCCCAGTATTTTATTTTCCAGGGCAGGAGGGCAGCACAAAGAATTAGGGTGCATTTCAGAACTGCTGTGCTGTTGGTGGCTTCCAAAATGTGTAACCTCAAAATAAAATTCTAACATGGATTTGTGATACGGTAACTTTTGTCTAGTTTTCTTTTCAATTGAGTATTCCCTATGTAGTTCTTGTAGCTTGTACTTATTCATAATCTCTTATTCTACCATTTTGATTAATCAAGGGAAAAACATAAAACGCATTAGTGACAATGCGCAACAAAAAAATGTGTGGTTATTGAACTGTTCTTCTCACTTGCTGCCGCTAGGTGTCATCAGAGGATGAGCTGCAATTTCTTCTGCTCAAAAACTTCACCCTCCCCTGGTGCCCTACGTCACTAGCCCCCACCTCGTGTCAAATCAGTATTTTTTTTGTTCAGCTGTCAGTCAGCACGAGACCCGCGGGCTTTAGCATCAGATAACGTTATTGGCCGACAACAAATTGTAAGCGAGTTGAGGCTGGTACAGTTTAACTTTGTACTACTTTTTACCACTAAATCAGAGCTCACAAGAAGTTGTCGTGGAATCATTCGGACTGCAGATTGCGAAACAAGCGAATGGTGAGTCGAGGGAGCAAACTATCTATAGCAGCTTGGACCTTAGTAATGGCCCAGCCACGGAAAGGGCAGGCAATGGGGCACAATGAGGCTAGCTGAAAGCACCCAACGTTAGCCAAAGCCATTGACGTTAGCTTAGCCATTGATTTGGCATGATGACTCCTTGCCTTTCAACTTTTAGTAGCTATCTAGCGTTATCTAGCTACCTGGTTCATGTTACAGCATGTCAGCGTCTTTTGTACAGCACTTGTATGAGCGAGTTGACTTGATAGTTTGCTAGCTAAAACGGAATGTATTTATTGTGCCTTGTTGTGATGTCTTTGTTTTCATTAGTCAGGCCAGGGTAACGTTAGGTGGCAGCTGGTTGAGTGTCATTATAAATAATTCATTACGCCTCTTTTGTAACATTTCAACTCAGCCGTTTTTCCCTCCTCTGAGTTTATAGTAAGCAATTCCATAGCTTTTTATAAATTACACGGGAAACCAGTTGAGGTGTTGACATTCGTTTACATGTATGACCAACCGTTCGCAGCCTCAGGGGACGAGAGTGCTTCTTGTTTATACTTGGAGGAACATGATTCTATCATGGTGGATTTTGTTAGATCATGTTTTCCCAATCAGGCTTTTCTTCATCCCTCCACCACCCTTAGGTCTTAAACGTCCTTAGTGTGTGTTTCATTGTGCACCTAACTTTGTTAATTTGTAAAGAGTAAAATAGGCTATTGTTCAGAGGCTACTTAATTGAAAGACAAACGTTTGTAAGAGTAATTGTAGGCATTGATGTGTTATGTCGGCACATTCTACTAAGAAATGTCCTATTGCTAAAGGGTGTGTTATGTGCATGCAAGCTACTGTTTTTTCTAAATTGGCAAGTATTCTCATAGGAGAACCCAATGAGTCACGTAACACACAGCCCAGCGCTAGTTACCAGTACCCCCTTCAGGAGAATGTATTTGCCTTTAGGAACAGCTCAAAGACAGCCTCCCAGCTATAGACATCTGAGCAACTCTAATTCATGTGATGCATGTTCTCCAACTCTGCTTATTAAAATATCTGTCTGTTTCTATCGCAAGACTACCACTTCTTGGAACAAATTTTTTGGGGGGCCCAAAGTCGACTCAAACCTTGTCCCACTTCCAGCACCTGCAATCCAGCTACGGGGTCCAGTGACTCAGATTGTCTCCGGACTGATCCTGTTGGTTCTGGTGTGGAGATGAGCTGGGCGGAGGAGGACTGGACAGTGGGCCTGACTGGTCGGGCCCAGCAGAAGGTCAAGGAGCTGCAGGTGCAGCAGGAGAGGTTCGCCCGGGAGAGCAGGCAGAGGCAGCTGCAGCTGGACACCACTCAGACCGCCCTCAACAAACAGAATCGCAAGGTGGGTCCTACAATCACATCTATCTATCTGTTTATCTCTCTGTTTGTTTTTCTCTGTCTGCCAGTATATATTGTATATAAACCTGTTACTGTCCAGTGATTCCTGGGGGAAGTAATCTGTTGGGGTGGCAGTGTTGGGTTGGGGCGTGGCTTATTGTAGGCATTCCTAGGGAGAGTACAGACGTTGTTCTTCTAGATAGAATTAATGTATAGGACAGTGTCCGCCAGTTTTTACCGTGATCAATTGATAAAACCAGAATGGGGAAGCATGATCTAACCAAACCAAAAGAATCATGTCCTTCCAAGTATAACCAGAAGCACTGTCGACCCCTGAGGCTGCGAACGTCGGTCATAAAGATTTCAATGGGAGTAACGGCATAGTTTCTCGCTGCATTTAGGCAGGAGTAGATAATAAAACATTACAAGTTTGTACGTTTTTACTCATATTTATCGCTGGGAAAATGTACGTCTGTGCACCATGGGCAAACGTTACCAGTGGAAACACTGTACTGTCAGTTACTGGCCACCTTGCAGCTGCTTTGTCCAATCATTTATTGGTGGCTTCCTTTGTCCCCAAATGCTTTCTTATAAGAATCCTGCTCTAATCCCACCCTGTCTGTTTCCGCGGCAGTATGAGGAGGTGCGCGGGGAGCTGCAGGGCCTGCAGCGAGAGCTCCAGACGGTGAGAGAGGAGGCGCTTGCAGGAGTAGGCGCGCGGGACCGCCTGGGCCAGGAGCTGCAGGTCAAGCAGGCCCAGGTGTGCTCGCTGCAGGGCCAGCTGGACGCCTCCCGGACCCTCACCGACACCCTCACCAAGGAGATCAAGAGGTCGGAGTCTTGCTGGTCTGGAGCTGGGCTCGGGGGGGGGGGGGGGGGGGGGGGGGGGGGGGTGGAGATATTAGAGGATATTATTAGTTGTTTGTTTGATGCCTAGCCAATCTTGGAGGACAAAGAGGGCATGGGTAGTCATTTGAATTCTCATTTGTTTTTTCAACCTCTTTGACCTCACCCTCTTCCTTTGTTCCTTTCTGTTTCTGACTTCTGCCTTCATTTGTTTGTCTGCCTTTCTCCTAACTTCTTTTCCTCCCTTGTCCCCCCCCCCCCTCTCTTATACCTCCCTCTCCCGTACCTTCCTCTACCTCCCTCTCCCCTACCTCCCCCTCCCCCACCTCCCTCGCTAACCCCGTTTCCCTGTCCGTCAGGTTGGAGGCTGAGCTGGAGAAGGTCCACAGCAACGTTAGCAGCAGCAGTTCAGCAGGCTCCACAGTGTTCTCCACACCCTGCTGGAACATGGGCTCCCCCTGGGACCACAGTGGTACATAGATTCACTCCTCCCTCCCTTTAGCTGTCTTGTTTTCTCATCCCCCCCCCCCCCCCCCCCTCTCTCTCTCTCTCTCTCTCTCTCTCTCTCTCTCTCTCTCTCTCTCTCTCTCTTTTCTTTAGCACTCCCTCTCTTTCTCTGTCTCCTACTTATCTCCTAGGACAGTTCCAAGCCCCTCCTTGCTTTCTAAGTGTGTGTGTGTCCTGTAGCAGGGAGGGTGGAGGACAGACATGGACACAGAGGAGAGGGAGACAGCAAAGCTTTCCATGTCCGAGTGAGTTTCCCCCACCCTGGCTAGAGTTGCAACATAAATAAACTTTGATTCTTGTTGTCTTAAAGAAATGCTATGCATGATAGTGTTATAATTATTATCCTTTTATCTTTTATTTGGTAAGTTTTTATGTGTGGGCCATGGTATTATTTAATTTGATTTTTGTGAAAAAGTTCTTTATTGGTAGACATCCTGTTTATGCTGTACTGCTTCCTCTGCTTTTTCGACCTCTAGCAACAGCTCCAGTTTTCTGACTCTCCCACATCATCCCCGTTCCCACGACAACCCAACAAGAGCACGCCCATCCGCCCCCCGTTTCACCAATCGGATCTCTCCACCGCTCCTTCGGCGCTGTTTCCGTGGGAGCGGGATGAGCCGAGGTCGGCTGCCAGGGGACGCCCTGCACCCCTGGCCTCTCCCCAACCGCCAGCTGCTAATTACATCACTCGAGGCCAGGAGGATTGTGGGAAGACGGAGGACCTCAAGAGAGACACGGACAGTGAGCGCTGTTTTCATAAATTACCGCTATGGCTGCACTGTTGTCAACATTGTGGACACACACACACACACACACACACACACACACACACACACACACACATTATACTTCTGTTTATGATTTGTCTGTGCTCCTTTATCCCAATGGTTTACAGGGGCTGGCGTCGGGATGTCAAATTCCAGTTTGGCTCCGGCACACATTGTGTTCTCCTACTCCATGTTTAGACGGCAGTCCACAGCCAACTACTTTACAGTGACATTATTGTGGTTGTGTGTGTGGTTGTTTGTGTGTTTGGGTGTGTGCTGGCCCTGGCAGGAAGCAGTAAAACAGATCTGTCCTTTGCAGCGGTGTAGCTAGGGGAGAGGGATAGGGATGGAGAGAACAGTGTTTACTTTGGGTATTAAAGCATGCTGGCCTGCATAGATTGTGGGTGTGTGTGTGTGTGTGTGTGTGTTTGACTGTGTGCTTATGGGTTGTTGAGCGTGTTTTATATGGTGTAATCAGAGACCGAATGCCCCCACCCCCCTTCCTATTGTAGTCCAGTAGGACCTGTGTTCTATTTCATCATCCTGTTTCTTTACGCGTATGCACACACACACACACACACACATACACACACACACAGCTGCAGCTTTTATAGTATGTTCAAACAACAGCAACCCGCCCCCCAGTGAGCTATCGCCAATCCAACACAGACGAGTTGGACACTGCGAAGGCTTCAGACAATGGAAACCCTTCCTCTCCTAGCTCAGACCTTTGTCACTTGCAGACACGATGGCGGTTGGACCCTGTCAGGTTTAGGAAACGTTTACCCAACAACAATAGCCCCTATTGTGAAAGCCTGGCAGCGGGATAAAAAAAAACTGATAGGTAGTGCCCACCCCCCCACCCTAACCCCCCCACCCTCTCCTCCCTTTGTCAGTCAGTGTAGATGCACGGGCGTTGTTTTAGCCGGCCGGTGTTCCGTCTCTCAAAGTCGCTCAGAGATAAGTGTGGCCTCTGTCCTCTTCCATTCAGACCCCCCCCATTCTCTCCCTCTCTGTCTATCTTTATCTCTGCCATCCCCCACCTCCGGCCTGCTTCATTATTTAACACCTCTCTCTGTACGCCACACCCTGTGTGTGGGGGGGGGGGGGGGGGGGGGGGGGGGGGGCGACATTTCGACGACAGTCTACCTCAATTTCTCTGGTTGGGACTCTTCATCTGTCCATCCTTTCCTCTATCTATCCATCCTTTCCTCTATCTATCCATCCTTTCCCTTGATCCGTCCGTCCATCCACCCTTTCCCATCATCTTGTGTGTGTGTGTGTGTGTGTGTGTGTGTGTGTGTGTGTGTGTGTTTGTTTCCAGTGCTGCAGAGCCGCGTGTGTTCCCTGGAAGGGGAGCTGCGTGTGGAGGCAGAGCGCCTGAGGCAGACCCAGGATCAGCTGAAGCAGGCCAGAGGGGAGCTGACTGGCCGCGACCAGAGCCTGCAGAAGTCCCAGGAGCAGCTGAGCCTGGCGCACACACGCGTCACGCAGGAAAACGAGCGGGTAGGAAGCCCACGGAAACGCACTCTTCATAGGATAGTCGGTAACTCGTCGAACAGGCGAACACTCTCTTGTGATCTCCTGCACGTGTGACCAGTTTGACGTCAAACAGACTCGCAACAAACTTAGGAAGTGCCTCCACAAACACAATTGCAGGCGATTCAGAAAGAAGCGTCTCACAACTCACAGGTGCGTGTGCGCGTGTGTGTGCGCGTGTGTGTGCGTGCGTTTGCAGGCGTTGGCCGCTGAGCAGCGTGTGAAGCAGCTCCAGGAGGAGCTGAAGTGCCAGAGACAGAACAGTGAGACCAGTCGGCTGCACGCCCAGCAACGCACCAAGGAGCTGGAGAAGCTCCACCAGAGGGTGAGGGGTCTGGAACTGGGAAGCAACACACATAGCAACAGACTGGAGGGGCTGGAGGGAGAGGGCTAGTGTTTGTTAGGATGGAGATAATAATATGAGCCTGGGTCAAATCATTCTTTGTTTACCGGGGCTATGAAGGGAGAACCCGCCTTATTTGGGGAGTTGGTTCTACTCTTCCCAGCATCTTGTGTGTGTGTGTGTGTGTGTGTGTGTGTGTGTGTGTGTGTGTCTTTCAGGACGTGCTGGAGCTGCAGAAGGAGCGTCAGGCTCTGGAGAAGCAGCAGCAGCAGGAGGTCAACAAGCTCAACCAGGAAGTCCAGCAGGCCAGGAAGCTGCACAACTCCCTGCAGGCCCAGGCCGAGAAGGTTTACGCACTCTCAATCTAATCTATATGATGTGTTATTCTCAATCTAATCTAAAACAATATGATGTGTTATTCTCAATCTAATCTAAAACAATATGATGTGTTATTCTCAATCTAATCTAAAACAATATGATGTGTTATTCTCAATCTAATCTAAGACAGTCTATTACGCTTAGATGTTTTATTTTCAATCTAATCTTGTACAATTTATTAGGGTTAGATGTTTTATTTTCAATTGAATCTTATACAATCTATTAGGGTTAGATTCAATTGAAAATAAAACATCTAACCCTAATAGATTGTATAAGATTAAATAGAAAATAAAACGTCTTATACAATCTATTAGGGTTAGATGTTTTATTTTCAATGTAATCTAATACAATCTATTAGGATTAGATGTTTTATTTTCAATGTAATCTAATACAATCTATTAGGGTTAGATGTTTTATTGCAGCCAAGGTGGATACCTTTGAACAGAGTTTCAGGGTTTACGCGATCATTTCATGGGATCAAACCTTTCCTATACATAGCTGTATGAAGTCAAACTCCTGTTTCCTTCCTTTGCTCTTCTCCTCATCTCTTCTTTCCTGTCCTCTTCTTCCTCTCTCGTTTACTTTTCTCCTCCCTTACTCCCAGGGGAGCACCGCTGCTCTCAAGGTCAACAAACTCAAGTTCCTTCTCCTGCTCCTGCTCCGTTTCTTGACCTTGCGGCCTTTGTTATTTCTCACTCTCCCGTTTCTTACATTTGCCTTCTGTTGTTCTTTCTCTCTCTCCCTGGTCTCCTCTCGGTTGCCCCCCCTCCCTCCCCCTCTCTACTCCCAGTGGAAAGGGGAGCGCTGAAGGTAATACCCGTGTGACTGTGTGGGGGGTGCCGAATGCCGTGCTAGCCTGTCTGTCTGTCTGTCTCCCACCTGAACCAGAAACAGCCTGTGGGTGTGTGTCAAATAGTCCGCCTTCCCCTCCAGACAGGCGTGAGAGCATGGGGGACTGGGGGCGCTTGTTTACGTGTGTGTGTGTGTGTGTGGGGGGGGGGGGGGGGCAGGGGGCAGGGGGCAGGGCAGGGCAGGGAGACACGGGGTGATTAATGACAGGAGGAAGGGAGGTGAGTGATTGAAGAGATTTGAGTGTTTTTAACAATAAAGGTGCTTCGGTAGAAATATGAGGTCATATAGTTAGGGGAACTGTTTGTGAAACTCCCGCTTTTATAAGCAGTGATTCTTAGTCATCATGAAGGTTGCTCTGCTCACACTCAAACACTAACAACCACTACAAACCACACAAACCTATCTAAGGTCATTAAAGCAGATAAGGTTTGCCAAGGCTCCCTGCAAGAACGCGCACACACACACGAGAGCACAATGGAGTCATAGAAAAGTTTGTCCCCTCGAACCAGCATGTCATTTAGCATTTAAAAGCATGTCGTGTCCGTCTACAAATTGGTTTAATATCAATTTGCAGGGAGGGGATGTTGTGTTTATCATAGCATGGAAGTGCAGTGTGTGCGTGTGCGTGTGCTTAATGAGAATAGTTTAAAATACATAGTGCAGTTAGTTTCCCCTTAGTGATCGGGGATAGCTTGAAATATCTGACAGACAGACCTCCCTCCTATACCCTTTTTACCTTCCTTGGTCCCTAGAAATTCAGTTTTTACCTGTCACTTTACCTTTTCTCTTCCTTTCTTCCTTCCTTCCTTCCTTCCTTCCTTCCTTCCTTCCTTCCTTCCTTCCTTCCTTCCTTCCTTCCTTCCTTCCTTCCTTCCTTCCTCCCTCCCTCTCCCCTTGGTTTCTAGTCATATCTCTGAGTATCATCCTGATAATGACCTCTGCCCCCCCCCCTCTCTGTCCTCCATCAGGTGTCCCTCCAGAAGCAGTTGCTGGAGGCGGAGGTGCAGGCTTTGAAAGACAAGCTCAAATGGACCGAGGAACAACTGCAGGAGAGCCAGAAGAAAGAGACCCAAACCCAGAGCAAACTTACGGTACACACACACACACACACACACACACACACACACACACACACACGGAATGATGAATAACAGCTTCATCAAGTCTTGGGGTCCAGACATAACAATGAATTATTAAACAATCTAGCATTGGACACAGTGGGACGTCTGAATAATTAAACGATATTTGAACATGCCATTTCCAATGTCACCCTAGTTCACTAACTGGTGGAACAGCTGTCATCCTTTTTTTCTGAAATCGTTGTTGCACAACGGCTTCCTCTAACTTTAGTTTATCGTAGAGATAACTCTGCATGTGTCAAGCAGTTCTCTCCCTTTCCCCCTCTGCAGGAGGCGCTACGAGAGGCAGAGGCCCAAGCAGTGAGCCTGGAGCAGAGCCGGAGGAGAGTGGGAACCCTGGAGGAGGAGGTGAAGAGGCTGACCCAGGAGCTGGCTGAGGCCCTCCGCCTCCTCAAGGAGCTCCAGGGTGAGGCCAGGGAGGGAGGGAGGGAGGGGGAAACGTGGTTGGACTGAGTTGGAGTGTGTATACTTTTCAAGTGCTTAACTGCTTCAGTGTCGCATAACAAAGGTTTTTGACAATACCGTGACTAAAATGTTGTTCTAAATGGTGTTGATGCAGGAAGTCATTGAGAACCAGTTTTCCTTCCTGGTATTAAGGTTCTCAGTCCACTGCTACCCCCTGCTGTCTATGTGTGGAAACTAAGACGCTGCCATAAAATGCTGGCGTTACTGAGCAATTTTTTATTATAATGAAGTAATAATAATCTTTTATTTTGTGAATTGGGTTATTCACATACAATTCTCATCGTATGTATTTCATTCAGTTTGAGCAATTTTTACAAAAAATAAAATAACAAATTTTGTTCCTCTCCTTAGACCAAAAACCTCTGCCTCCAGCAGCCCCTGTACAGTTGTGCCCTGCTGGCCAGAGCTTCTCCCCCCTCCCTCCGCCTCCGCACGGCCGAGCCACCCCTTACCCTCCCTCCATCCAGACCCCGAGACCCCCCACCACCAGAGGGGAGCGAGCTAGAGAGGAGACCCAGGTAAGACCCAAGTACCCCAACGACAGAGAACCAGGCGAGGGCATCGAGTCGGAACGCATCTCGGCCTTTGGCTCCCCGGACCGAGAGCTGGCCGGTCGGCCTGGAGCGGAGAGGGAGGACGCGGAGCTGAGTGGGGAGGGAGCCATGAGGAGATTCCCCGGAGGACCGAGGGTGGAGGACCCTGGAACCGAGAGCCCCACCAAAGACCCAGAGAGCTCCGGCTCCCCGACGCACCACCACCACCACGCTCCTACCTGCTCCCCGCCAACCCCAGAGATACAACCCACTGAACCCCAGCAGCATCCCCCCTCCAAGCCCGCCGGCCCCTCCTCCCCCGAGAACGCCTCCCCCCTGCAGGAGGTCCGGCGGGAGAACGGGGCGCTGCGCTCTGAGCTCCAGGACGTGCGGGAGGAGCTCCAGAAGCGCCTGGAGGACCTGGAGGCTCAGCGGCGCGCCGAGGCAGAGGCCAGGACTCGCCTGAAGCAGCTCAGCCGCAAGCAGGCCGCCCAGGCGGGAGAGAGGGAGGAGCAGGAGAGGGAGAGGAAGAAGCAGAGGGAGGAGCAGGAGAGGGAGAGAAGAAGCGAGCTGGAGGAGGAGCGGGCGGAGGTGGCGAGGTTGAAGGAGGCGCTGGCTGCCATGGAGGCAGGGGTGACGAGAGAAAGGAAGGAAAGAGACGGAAGGGTCAGGGAGGAGGAGGAGGAGGAGGAGGAGGAGAGCGAGTGGTTGGAGCTGAATCTCCAGCTGAAGAAGCAGCTGGCAGAGGTCAAGACCGCGCTCGCCCTGGAACGAGAGGAGCGGGAGACCGAGAAGAAGAAGGAGGAGAGGAACAGGCTGAAGACGGAGGGGACCACTGAGCTGACCCTCAAACTAACCCAGCTGGAGGGCGAGCTAGCCAGACTGAAGAGCAGTGGGGACCGGGGGACGAAGAACGCCCCGGAAACCAACGCCCCTCTCACGTACCTGACCCTCAACGACGACTTCAACTCCAACACGGCCGGCCTCGACAACAAGCTCCTCCCCTCGCCCGACCAGCACCGCCTCTTCTGTGAGTCCACCAATCAGCACAACGCGGCGATCCTCCAGGCCGCCCCAGACCTGATAAAGGGAGAGAGCACGGCCATGAAGGCCCCGCAACTCCCCTCGAAAGAGGACCGGACCCATTTGGACCTCATGGAGGAGTCTCTCTCCGACCTGGAAGACGCAACCACCGAGAGCCACTTAGGGTTTTTCTCGTCCTCCGAAGAGTCTCTGTTGGGTGAGACCAGCGAGGAGCTCCACAAGGGGGTGTCCGTGACTTGTGACCTAGCCCAGGAGGTGGAGCGTCTGCGCGGGGAGAAGGCACGGGAGACCGCCCGTGCCAGACAGTTCCAGACTAAACTAGAGGCCCTTCAGAACCAGGTAATGATCATATTTAACATAATCTTCAGAAAAATGCCTTTACTTTAGGCTTCAGAATATAATACTGTAGTAATGGATCTTTTCTCTCTCTCTCTCTCTCTCTCTCTCTCTCTCTCTCTCTCTCTCTCTCTCTCTCTCTCTCTCTCTCTCTCTCTCCCCATCTCCTCCCCCTCTCTCAGGTGACACGTCAGACCCAGCAGCTAACGGCCGCCTTCGACAAGCAGAGCCAGCACATCACCAACCTGCTGGGGGAGCTGCACCACAAAGAGAGCGCCCTCCTCAGCCAGGGAGCCGAACTGCAGCGCTGCCGAGACCAGCTGGCGGCCTACCAAGCCCAACCAAGGGTGACAGACAAGGGACCGGAGGAGGAGGAGAAAGAGCAGGAGAAGGATAAGGAGCTGGAAGAGGAGGAGGAGGTGGAAGAGCAGGAGAAGGATAAGGAGCTTAAGGAGGAGGAAGAGGTGGTGGAGGAAGAGAAGGAGGTGGAGGAGGAGGAGGTGGAAGAGCAGCAGGAGGAGGAAGATAAGGAGGTCGAGGAGGAAGAAAAGGAGAAGGAGCTGAAGGAGGCAGAGAACAGTGCGACACAAGTCGAGGTCTGTGCTCTCAGCCATGCGTCAGAACCTTCCAGCGGGGTCTCCCCTCCCTCCAGGAGGGTCCCTGACCAGGCCTCTAAGACGCTGGCCGCTGGGGGTATAGCTGGTGCTCAGACAGCTGCCCTGGAGGTCTATCCACTACCTACTACCACCGCACAGGACACTAGTGACCAGATGAACACATCACCTGCAAACACACTACACTACACTACACTAGACGGTGAAGATGCAGTCATGGCTGAGAAGACCCAGCCGCCCCAAACGAAGGAAACCTCCAACCCCGTCGTTGACGGAACGGACACTAAGGAACAGGGACAAAATGGAGGAGGAGGCGACCCGGCCGAAGCCCTGATGTCTCTACGGCAGGAGAACCAGCAGCTCAACCAGAGACCGCAGTCTGCCGGGGTCCGGCAGAGAGAAGCCAGGCCAGTGGGCGTCGCCACGCCGCCACCCGGTAGCCATGGGAACAGCACGGACTCTATTGGGCCCCAGGAAGAAACGGGAGGTAGACCTGGCGAGCATGACCGGGGAGGCTGTGTGAGCGGGCTCAGGGACCTCATCAGGACACGACGGGAGTGGACCCCAGAGGATGGAGGACAGTCCAATGCAGAGGGGAGAGGGGGAGGAGGAGGAGGAGGAGGAGGAGGAGGAGCGGTGGTGGAGGAGGAGGAGGAGGAGGAGGAGGAGGAGGAGGATGATGAGGACCTACGGACAGAAGAGATCCGGCTGTCGGGTTCAGAAACTGCTCAGCCACAGATCGTCAGCCTTGAGCAACAGGTGGGTTTCAGCTCTGAACAATGAAGGTCTAATCGGGGTTGTTACAAGACAACCAGCAGTTTATTTTTTGTTTCTTATCGTGCTGCGTTGTTTTTTGGGTAATATCTCTATGTTTAGTAATTGACAATTCATTTGGTCATTTGTCAGCCATTTTAAGTATTAGGCTGTCCTGTTGCTTCGAATGAAAAAGAACTACAGATCCCAGATCGAATGCACAAGTGACGTGCGTTACTCACTTTTTGGTGTACCTCCCCCTCCTGTCCAGGTGATGGCACTGCAGACTGAGCTCCAGGCTCTCTCTGAAGAGAACCAGAAACAAGAGGAGGAACTGCTCATATGGCGGCTGACTGCCAACACGCCTCAGTACCTGAGCCCTTCTCCGAGCCACCAGGCCCAGCCCCAATGCCTCTCACTGGGTCAGGAGGAGCCAGCAGGCGTGGGGCTCTGCCCGGGCTTCAGCAGTGTGACGGTCATCAGGGAGGACGAGCTGCTGCTCTCCTGCTCCTCTAACAGACTCTACGGGCGCACGCTGGCCTCCAGGTAACATACTGACAGCGCCGCAAGTTAGTGGGTCGTAACAGTCCGTTGGGAGTTCGCTTGTGTCTTGTAGTCTTGTTTTTTACAGAGTTTGACCAAGATATGGTCAACAAAATGGTGACCATATGGTGAACAAAAGGCAATAAGTTCTGGTTTGATTTCAAAAGGCTACAGCACTGCAACGCTCCTGAACCAAAGAGGGAACCGCAGCACCCAGAAAAGACATCCGGGCATGAAGACTACATACAGGAGACGCTGCCGGATGAGGTAAGCAGCTAGATTACGTTCAGGAGACGCCTGCTGATGAGGTAAGCAGCTAGATTACGTTCAGGAGACGCCTGCTGATGAGGTAAGCAGCTAGATTACGTTCAGGAGACGCCTGCTGATGAGGTAAGCAGCTAGCCATCATTTTAACTGAATACCATGCCTTATGTTGAGGATTAGGTATCAGGTCCGGGTGGCAGATCAAACTAGAAATTGAAATGCCATTTTCAACGTTGCTTTTGGTTTAGGGTTTGGACAAAGAGAACGAGCTAAGCAGCAGGAAACCCTCCAAGGCCAAAGCCACGCGTCACCACGACGACGAGAACCAGGCGGCAACCACCCGAGGATCTGACGCGCCGGCTGCCTTTGCCATCACCAAAGACGTCCCTGCCAACCCCACGCTGCAGTCCAAAGCACCAGAGCTAGCCCGCAAAGACTCTCCCCAGCAGACCAAACCAAACGCTCCCAGAGCAACCGAGCAGACCTGGGGCAAAGAGGCCGACTCGTTCCTGAGGAGCGGGAGCGGAGATGTGAGGAGCGCTGCCACTCAAACGCAGGGAACGACGGCGGCGCACCCCGCGCTCCCCGCTGCGGCCTCGCAACTTCACCATGTACACACCCAGACGGAGGAGGAGGAGGAGGAGGAGGAGGAGGAGGAGGAGGAGCTAACCGAATCCCCTCCCCTCTCCCCCGTCCGTCCGTCCGCCAGCGGCGACGCGATGCTTTTCTCCGGCGCCTTCCCCATCCCGGCCGACCCCGCCCGCCTGGCCGAGCGCATCCGCCGCAACCGGAGCCAGATGTCCGCGGCATACGATGACACCGAGTACGAGCCCTACGGCCTGCCCGAGGTCGTCATGAAAGGTGACCGTCCTTTCCTTGGTTGTTCTTTTCCCGTTTCAAACCCGTGAGGAAGTGGGTGGAGGGGTCGCAGGTCAGGTGGTGACGACACCACGACCCATACAGTCAGGGGAGGACAGCTTCTTTTTTTTAATTTGGTGCTAATTTTGCCCCCACGGACTCCTCTAGGGGTGTGTTACAAAGGGCACTTATCAATAAGGAAATAACTCTTCACAAATGGAGTAAACAATGTTTATTGAGGTTTGCTGTAATCAGAAAATGTCAAACACTCAAGTGTTATGGGGAAAATATGTAAGGTTACATGTGCTTTGCACAAATGGGACAGAGCGTCTGCTGATGGATTCATCCTCCCTTTCCTCCCCTCTTCTGCCTTTCACTCTGTCTCCCCCCCCCCCCCCAGGTTTTGCCGACATCCCCAGCGACACCTCCTGCCCCTACATAGTGAGGCGGGGGCTGCTGGGCACGGCGGCGGTGCCCCTCCCGCAGAGAGAGACTGCACCGGCGGAGGAGACCGACTAGGACGCTGCTGCAGGTGACTGGACCCCCGCCACGCTCCCGTCTAGCACTGCCCCCCCCCCCCCCTTACTGGAAACTAGAGAGCCCATGTTCTCTGGATGGGTGATAACTGTGATCTCAGATGCAGACCTAGATCACGTTTTAACTCATCTAAAAACTGTTTTTTGTGTTTTTTTTAAAGCTATAATAGCCGAGACAATAAACAAATTGCTAAAGTATATGGTTTGGTTGACTGTCATCTAATGTCAGTCCTTTAATGTGCGTTCAGATGCTTTCCGTGATCAGACTGCGGTAGAGAACAAGAGGGACGTCCTGCTCCCCCGGACGCTAAAACCTGCAGCCTCTAGCCCAGCCAGCCCCAAACACAGCACCCAGCTCTGGGGCCTGGCGAGCACCTGACCTCCTCACCTCCCCTAGTGACCGAGTGGACTGGTGTCAGACTGAGAAAGGCCCTCAGCCACCCTGGTGTAGCCTCGCATATTCCAATGTAAACACTTTTCAAGCCAGCATGCGTCTTTGTGTCTAGAAGTTCTGAGTAGCAGTAGTCCTTTGGAGTTTTGGAGAATGTTCCAACAAGCACCTTGCATAACACTTACTTGTCCAAGGAGACTGTTTGGTTTCCAAGCACCTCAGATCCACACATCTACAAATTGCCTTGGCGTGCTTGAAGGGAAAGATGGTGCCTAGTCGTTAAGTTATTATAATTTTTTTTTTTAAATGAGCTGCTTGCCAAGATTATTGTGATTTATTTTCTTTGGGTTTAAGTCAGGGAGTCCGCCAGTCTTTTAAATACCCAGGAAAACTTGAAGTTTTTGTGAATAGCCTTATTTATAGACACTTGAATGTGTTTGTGTTCAAGCTTTTGTAAGCAGTTTTGAGAGTTTATATTTCAGTGTGTGTGTGTGTGTGTGTGTGTGTGTGTGTGTGTGTGTGTGTGTGTGTGTGTGTGTGTGTGTGTGTGTGTGTGTGTGTGTGTGTGTGTGTGTGTGTGTCTGAGCGTGCACGTTTTCTGTGTCGTCATAGTGTTTTCTCAAAGTGGGAGTGCGTAAGAGGGGGAGAGATAGAGTTTGTATGACTCACCTAACCTGGGCCGCTTTCCGCTCCATGTATGGAGCTCCACAGCCCTCACTCCTCTCTTCCCCCCTCTCCACATCTTCATCTCTTTCCCTCTAAAGTTTTTACAAACACTCAGGCTAGCTTAGGATGTTCTGAGAATGGTACAGGGACGTTTTGCCTTTATGATTAAATAGGCAGATATTGATCTGTGCTCTCCTTTTTAGACTTAGATGGTGATTACTGTTTCGGATGCTTCTGTCACTTTCACAGGTACATTTTGGTGATGTGTACTGTTACTCAGAAAGACAATCAGCTGCAACACTTTGGTGCCTGTGTAAAGCAATTGTCGATTAGAGAAGCTATTTGACTTGTATTGCTATCAGATATACCTTGAGCATGAAGGTTCTTTACCAAATTGACAACCTTGAAATAAAACAAAGCAGGTTAAAAAATGATCTTAATATTTGTATTTCCTTAGAATATCAAGAAGCGAAGTCTTAGCTTATAAAGGTATCTTGCACATGTTATCTGTCAAACTGGTCCCATTCTTAAAAATGTGCTGTCTCTGTAAATGGGGTACACAAAACCTCCTAGAAGCCTCTCTCAAGGTTCATCACTGGCCCCTTTCTTCACATAACCAAGTGACCGATCTCTGGGACCTGTAGTTCTTTTTGCTATCCTACGGACTCCAACCTGGGTGCCACTGTGAATTCCCTCCCCTGTTTATAACACTTGTTATTTCAACAGCTTGCCGATGGAACCGTGTGTTACTGTTACAGCTAGAATAAAAGTCTTGACGTCCATTTGTCTTGTCTGCTGGTCTTTGTTCTGTCCTTTTAGGTCACACATCGGTGACTAATGTGTATTTTCCATCGCTAACGTGGAGATCTTCCCTGCAAGTCTTTTCCATAGACTCTTCTGTCTCTGTCAGTAGCTTTGGCAGACAATTTAAAAATGAGGAGATTTACAGTCGATGGAGGTCCGATGTGATGGATTGACTTGAGTTGGTTGTAGGGGAATTGACTTGACTATCTATCAGAGGTATTGTATTACTAAACTGATCCATGTTGTTTTGAGGGGCTAGGAGGAGGGGTGGCCGATCAGGCAGTAAGGAGAGACTAATGAGTTTAAACAGTTCTATAGCCTCAAAGTCTCGGCTCCATGCCCTATTCCACTACAGTCGACACTCAGAAAAGAGTTATTGGGATTGTCTAATTAAGTTACAAGTCACAGCATGAATGTTGGGAGTGAGCTTTCTTTAGCACTTTCCCCAGTCGCTTCTGTTACCAATGCATGGATTTACGCTGGTAATTCCTCTGCATACACACCAGGAAATGGACTGGGGCTCTGCTCTTCCTCCATCTAGCACTCTGTCATGACCATGACAATGTGTTGGCCCCTTCACACACACACGCACACGCACACGCACACGCTCTGTCTCTCTTGAACACATACTCACACACGCCTACTCCCTCTCTTCAAACGCAAATTAATTTACAAACACATACAGCACCAGTCAAAGGTTTGGACACCGTTCCTCATTCAAGTCAACGGGAAAGTGTGTCCCAAATTTGTACTGGTACTGTACATATCTGTACATCCCCTCTTACCCCCCCGCTTAGAATGCTCCTTTCCTCTGTGGGAGTAATACAGGGTCCTGAGACTGGGGAAACACCTTCCAAGGACCAGGCACTCACACAATACTAGCCACCCCACACACTCAGCAGAGAGGATGGGAGGGTGAGAGGAACTTACATTAGAACAACATTTTTGGGACTTCGCTGTGGTTCTCAGGTATGTCACTTATTCTACGGTTGTATTATTAATAGCAGATTTGATCATTCACATTTGTTTGGTTTGTTCTTGGTAGTAGTGTTAGCATCATTTTGTTTGTTGTCTGTAATGTGCTATCCACTTCTATGTGTGTCAGGCTTAAGATAGGAAGGGTTGGTTTTATGTTTTATTGTCTTGGTTTGAGAGCCTATAGAACAACCTTTTCTAATCCGTCATGCTGAACTTAAGGTATGACATATTGATGTTGTTTGCATGCCATTTAAAGCCATAGTTTGACACCCATTCTGTTGGGACGTTCTATTATGAAATGGCAAAAACAATGTTGGACACTAGTATTACTCAGCAAGGGCCCTTTGTGGCCTAAACTTATTTGGAAAAATCTGCTGCACACTAGTTTATTTAGAGGAAAGTAAATGCAGTGTGTTCTTTACAGTTCTGTTGTCTTCATACAACCGTGCCTTCCAATTGGAACCCTGTTTCATTAAATCTTCGTCAGATTGCTTAGTATAGACTAGCACATCAAACAGGGGAGGTATTTGAGACCCCCACATATCTAACAAAAAGATCACAATATGCCAGTGGGGGTTTAGACAGGGATGGTTTAACAAGACGCCATGCAGGAGCTATAGGGAGAGATGCCCATGCAAACCATGGCTGGCAGGCCATTCAGACCAGAATGCAAACACACGCGCACCCCTGTGAAATATCAGCACATTGTCACTCTTGGCCAGCCAATCAACAGAGGTCTACACCAGTGTTCCTTCATATCGCCTTTGTTCATTGGCTAGCTTTGAACTGCCAATCTATTGTTTGTCTAAGTCCAGTCGGGGGATAAACATCATTCAAAGAAAACAAAACATTTAAACCCAGATAACATGCCACCCCCACCCTAAATATATTTTTGATTAGCCACGATTTGTGGCGGCCTGGCAGGGTCTAATCGTTAGGAAGGCTTGGCCCGTCGACGTCCCGGCAGGTCTGCTCTGCATCACCGTGTCTTAGCTTTATTATGACAGAGGCCCTAATGTGAACACTCATCTCTATTTTTCACCCTGCAGCTCCAGGAGCGGGAGAGAGAGAGAGAGGGAGAGAGAGAGAGAGAGAGAGAGAGAGCAGGGAGAGAGAGAGCAGGGAGAATAAGAGAGGTCCCTCATCACCAGACTCAGTCCTGGGTCCCGCAGTCCAGAAGAGCGGGAGGGTAAGAAAGAGGAGGAAGAGGAGCCGACCAGCGTTGACATGGGATGAAGTTCAGATGAGGATGTCTTAAAAGGTATTACCACCAAGCCTTCCCCGATATAGAGCTGTGTACTATTGTAGATGCTTTCTAGCTCACTGTGTTTTTCCTGGCAGTGAAGAACTTTGACGCACACAGATCCAAAAGTGACGTAGGAATATAGTTTCTGCTGTTTTTTTTCATCTTCCAGGCAGTTGTTTACACACACACACACACACACACTCTTTGACCTACTCGTAAAAGGAAGTTCCTGTTTATGCCCTCCGGACAGCAGTGTTTCTCTGCCTATCCTGGCTGCGATCCATATCGGACCCTGGCTGCTGACCCCTGACCCCAAGCCCCTGAGGGGGGTAAAGGGGTAGAGATGCGCTGCCCCACCCTGATGGCCCTGCTGGCGGGGGTAATGCTCTACCTGGTCATGGGAGCGCTTGTTTTCAGTGCCCTGGAAGCCCCACAAGAGAAGCTGGAGCATGAGAAGCTTCTCAGAATCCAAGGAGCTTTCCTCCGCAACTTTTCCTGTGTCAACGAGACTGGTCTCAGTGAGCTGATTATGGTATGGATGAAGACAGACATGCATATTTATACGCCTGGAAAAATACTGAGGCGATGTGCGCTTTCCTGAGCAATCCACCCACTCACACTCACACACATCCTCTGTGGCCTGTCTTTGCGTACCAGCATGTGGTGTCTGCAGTGGGGGCGGGAGTGGATGCAGGAAGCAGCTCCTCCAACTTCACCAGCAGGTGGGACCTCGCCAGCGCCTTCTTCTTCTCTGGTACCATCATCACCACCATTGGTAAGCCACTCTCCGATCTTAGTCTCCCTCTTGTGGTGAATTGCAATTTAAGCAGATTAACTGTAACTTTCCTAAAATAAGAATAATCTCATTTTTTTTCAGATGACATTAGTTACAGAACTTATAATGTGTGAGATTAAATAAGTTAACATTTTGCTATGATGGTTGCTTCTTACAGTAGTTCATTCTTGGGGTCCTCAGGGACCCCAGTCGGTAGACCTTGAATGTAAAATATGTTGGTAGGATGAGGGTTAATGATCTCCAACCTCGGACAGTTTGTCAATACTGTAGAGAAACGATGTGTGGTACACCTCCTTCTACATAAACTATGTGTTATGTTCTCCTTATGCCAGGCTTTGGTAACCTTTCACCTCGGACCAGGTTTGGCCAGCTGTTCTGTGTGTGCTTCGCCCTGGTGGGCATCCCAATGTTCGGGTTCCTGCTGGCTGGAGTGAGTGACCACATGGGCACTCTCCTTAGGAAAGCTGTGGCCAACATAGAGACTCTGTTTTTGGTGAGATGGCTCGGCTCAGTCCACTCAGTTTACTTGTATGTATATAGTCTATAATCCATTCTCCCTAATCTTGTCCCTGTGAGTTATCATTGGTAAGAAGACATGGCCCAGTTCAAATACAAGTCAAGTTGCATCTTCCCCTTGTGGTTAAACCAGCCTTAGTTGGAGGAATGTTTACTTTTTTCATTTTAGTGAGGCATCATCTTTCTTTTCTTTATTCCTTCTTTCTTTCCGTCTTTCACCCCGCTCTGCGTGCTACTCAGAAGCGGAGAGTCAGTCCCACCAGCGTGCGAGTGATATCAGCCGTTCTCTCCATCCTGATTGGCTGTCTGATTTTCCTTGCTGCTCCAACGGTGGTTTTTCAGGAAGTAGAAGAATGGTCTTTCCTGGAGGCAATCTACTTTGTTGTCATAACCCTCACTACTGTGGGGTTTGGAGACTTTGTACCTGGTAAGAATATAATTCCCCCCCAAAAGAAACATTCCAGGGACTCTGGCCTGAATGGATGCCCACAATGAACCAGATACATAGGGCTTGGATATTGGTAATTATTTTAAGCATACATTTTCATTGGACTTAGAATTTCTAGCTATACCCCTGCGCACGCATGCACACACACACTGACATCATTTTAAACACAGCACAGATAGGGTGTAAACACCTTCTCATGCCAAACACTTTATTATATACACTTAACACAAACTACACCATTTCAAACAACACACTCCCTATTTGACATTCACCATGGACTGGATACATTTAAGATGGCGTGTGTGTGTGTGTGTGTGTGTGTGTGTGTGTGTGCGTGTGTGTGTGTAGGTGGCCGTCGAAAGGGGGATCTTCTGTTCAAGCCGCTGGTCTTGCTCTGGATAGTGTTTGGCCTGGCCTACTTTGCCTCGATCCTTACCATGATTGGGAACTGGCTCAAGGTGCTGTCCAAGAAAACCCGTGCCGAGGTGAGGGCATTTTAGTTTAGCTCTGCACCGCTTAGTTAGACATGGAGTCACAGGTTTGCTTAGAGAGGCACAGATCATACACATTGAGTAGAGGTGATTTCAAATTGTATAGTTCACAATGTATTTCACTCACTGTATCGGCCTTTTTTGGATCTATTGTCAATGTCCCAAAGTCCTAGTGCAAAAGGTAGGACTTGGTGAGACAGAGCTCAATCCTACACAGTGCTGGGCCTCCAGCCAGTCATCGGCCTGTCCAGCACGTCAGTGGAGAGTGGCCTTCACCCATCCCCAGCGCCGCCACAGTGAGCCGGTTCAGCTCGGCGGTACACACCGTTTGTTCTCGGCTGTTTATGGAGGACTTAAGTCAACCCCCCTCCTTCCAGCGACCCTGTCTACTGTCCTGCCAGGCTTTGAGGCTTTGCTGCCAGGGGAGGAGTGGTAACAACAGCAGCCAAACTCCCAGCAGACTTGGAGGCAGTACTTTACTTTAGTCCGTCAACCTGCTTTTCCAGCTTTCCAAGCAATCAAAGTGTCTTCGCTGGCTTGTAGCGGCTCCTTCTCCTCCATTAGGCATTGTTACTGGTTTATAAATAGTGTATTTGCAACGAGGTTGTCTTGAATAAGGGCTTTTCTTCTACTAGTTTCTCCATATATTCGTCCATCCCATTCCTCCGTCCTTCATCCGTTCACCTATCTTATCCAGTTATAAACATCTCTCTCTCATCTTCTACCGCTTATCCTGTTTTACAGGGTCACGGACAGGACGCCAGTCTATCACAGGGCCAACACATATAGGGACAGAAAACCACTCACACTCACATTCACACCCTATGGGCAATTTAGAGTCACCAATTAACTTGCATGGTTTTTGGACTGTGGGAGGAAACCGGAGTACCCGGAGGAAACCCACGCCGGCACAGGGAGAACATGCAAACTCCACACAGAAAGGCCCTTAGGTCAGGTGGGGTTGGAACCCAGAACCTTCTTGCTGTGAGGCAACAGTGCTAACCACTGAACCACCGCGCTGCCCCCTCAGTTATAAACATATTAGTATATATTAGTATATAGTCCTAAATTATTTATGGAACGTTTTTATGAATTTGTTGTCAACATCTTTAACTGTCATGTCTGCCTTGGTCTAATGAGAGTTGGTGGCGCTAAAGAGGCGGTAAACTCCTGTGTCCTCTCTCTCTTTCTCTTCCAGATGGAGGAGCTCCGTGCCCACGCCACCGACTGGAGCCAGAACATCCAGAACATGTCCATGGACTTCCGGATCCCCAACCCGCTGGACCTCAACGACCCCTTCCTGCTCCAGCGGCGCCGCTGGAAGCGCAGCGAGCGCCGGCGCGTCCGCCGAGGGGCCCAGGCCACGCTGGCCAACCGCAGCCGGCGCACCCTCTCCGAGAACGGACACCTGCCCAACCACTGGGTCAACCGCTCCCACTCGCTCAGCCTCCTGGAGTTCGGGCCGGCCGAGCGGCTGCCGTTGCCCAGGGCCAGGCCGCGGTTGCCGGGCACGGCCGCGTCCCCGGTGCCCAGGGCCGACGCCGCGCTCCCGCTGAGGTCGGAGGTGAGGTCGTTCGCCCGCTCGCTGGCGCGCTCCCTGTCGCTGCCCGTGGCTCAGTCGGCCTCGGAGCTGGACGAGGGACCGGCCCGGGCGCCGGGGGCCGGTTCTGGGTCGGGATCCCGTTTGGACTCCCGGTCTGATTTGTCGTCGTCCTCCTCCTCCTCCAGCCTGCACCCATGCACCTACCAACCAGGCTCCACGGGCAGAGCTGTCACACCAAGGCCTGGGGAGAGAGACAGGCAGGAGAAGGAGGAGGAGGAGGAGGGGGAGGAGCTGGACAGAGGCTCCCCCCATCCCACCCCTCTCCCTCCCCACCACCCCTCCCCCTCTCCCCCTCCCCCTGTCTGGCCCCGCCTCCCCCGCTCCTCCTCCTCCTCCTCCACCCCGGACTGCCAGCTGCTGGCCTTCTTCGGGGAAAACCTGGCGTACATCGACGAGTCCTCGGACACGCTGAGCGACCGCTTCCAGCCGGCGATGGCCGCCACCGGGAGCCAGGAGAGGAAGAGCCGGCCCTGCAAGCCCCGCAGGAGGAGCATGAGAAGGGAGCTCCCCCTCAAGAGCAGCCCCCTGCTGGACTGGAGGAGGAACTACAGCGCCGACATGCAGCCCCCCTCCAACCCCCCCACTCCACCTCCAGCTTCTCCTCTCAGGGACTAGTGGAAGGGAGGCTGAGATATCTCCTTCAAAAAGCATTTTTCTTTCTGGAGACTAAGTGGAGGAGTCAAACATCTGGGCTGTGAACTGTGGGGACTCTCCATGTCTGGGAAAGGGCCTAAGAACCTGTACGAAATGTACCCAGATTTCCTTTACGTCTGATTTACGCTGTATATATCCCCTCCTCCTGTATTTCTAAACGATGCCAGTACGGTGTGATGAACTTTGTAACCCCGTGACATTTTCTAGTTCTTAAACGTCCTTTTATCTATTTGTTTTTTTTTTACATATTCATTTACATTTGTGACCCAGTACGTTGCCTTTGGACGCTGTACAAGGGTTCAGTGCAGCCTGCGTTTTGTGGAGAACGTGAATTCATTGGAGTGTGAAAGCGATTATCGACTACCCGGCAGGAAAAGAACCACACCAGGCTCTTGTACACTGTTGAAAGGCTGCCTTATGTACTGTACTACCTTCAAGCCTGAGCTCCAGACAGGGGTTCCTAGTTTGCCTGTCTGTGGCTGAGGCTCCAGGGATGTTGAGGTTTTCTCGTTCCACAGACCCCTGTCTATTATTTTATATTTGGGTCCTTTATGTCGTGGTTATGGCTTCGGTTATGAAACACGTTGGTTTCCACTTTGAAGTAAAAAATTATTAAAAAAACTGTCTGGCAGTGTACTTATGCATGCGTTCTCGCGTACCAAAGGGTCCCAGGATTACAATACACAGCCTAATTTAGGCTAGTATATCATACCTTGTTCCATGGACAAGGAGTTTAGACTATGTCAGGGTGGGGACAAGGTAAACGTGTGTACCATAGAATATTGTGACTACACACACACACACACACACACACACACACACACACACAAAGATGCTTTATAGAGGGTCTGTCGTATTTATAGTGTGTTCCTAGCACAGTATATACACACACCCCACACCCTGTCAAGGATACAGAGGAGTGGTACCGTGAGATAAGTACAGGTTGGAAATAGGAAGAGCTCGTTAAGTGGGAAAGAACATGCTGGAGCTAGTTTATATAGGGGGAGGGGAGATTCACCGCAGACCCTGGTCTCTAAGGTCCCCCTTGCCCACGCAAATTCACACATACACACACCCATACCATCAGGTCTATCCGTACCATAGGCTACATTGCCAGGCCGCCATTGAAAGTAAGAATTTCTTCTTCATGACTTGCCTGGTTAAATAAAAGTGAAAAAATATGCTGAATCAACACATCATTGACAGTCAAGCATGAGCTGAAGATTTTAAATAATGCAGTTTTACAAGGGACTAACACAAAGCCTTGCATCACATACAGGTGTACGGTATTTGAAGCTCGCACTTATAAAATATTTGTTCTCTCTCTCACACACACCGAGATTAAACATGTTTACATGTCTATCTCTCGCCGTTGCTTTCTTTCTGCCTCAAACTGAAACCACTGACATACCAGACGGACTATTTTAAAACCAGCCCTAGGGAACTTTTATTTTCAGCTTTTCGACATTCAATCAAAAGTCAACACGGACATTCCAGTGTGTGTGTGTGTGTGTGTGTGTAGGTGTGTGTGTGGGTGTGTGACAGTGATTGTGTCCATTGATTGGATCCTAGTTGCTGGAAAAGTTGCTACCTCTAGATTTAGTCAAGAGCTTGCGTTAAAGAGCTTGACTCCAGGGGTGCAGCACCCGATCCCGAACCGATTCAAATCTGCTGCAGAATGCCACCTTTTCATAGCTGGTTCCATTCATCAGTTAGCTCAAACCGCCCCATCCCACATCTCCTTTTCAAAGTGCCTCTTTTTCTCTCCTCTCTCCTCTCCTCAGACCGCAAACCCCTGAACCCTGAGCAGCAGAGCCAGGCAGCATTTAAATACGGCGTTCCGTGAGTGATTGCTCACTTGCTTGGCCACTGGAAATCTTCCGCATCCTGTTTACGCCGGCAGATTTCAGCGTTTGACCACAGAGAGCTGGCCGGGGGCCCTGCCTGGACACAGAACCTCTCTTTCTCTCTCTCTCTCTCTCTCTTTCTCTGCCTCCCTCGCTCCTTTCCTCCATCGCCATTCTTCTCCCACTCTTCTTCTGCCTCCTTTACCTCTCTCTCTCTCTCTCTCTCTCTTTCTCTCTCTCTCTCTCTCTCTCTCTCTCTCCCTCTCTCTTTCATTTCCTGCCTCCATCTCCCTGGCTTCCCTCCCCTTGGACCTGAATCTGTTAGCACCTCCACCCCACGCACAAACATTCTCCACCTTAGGGAAACAAACAAGCTGTTGCAGCCTATACAGTCTACCCACAGGACGATATGGCTAGGAATGAATTACTGAAACTACATCACAAAATGCCTTTTATTGCTTTTTTTCATCCCAAATCTTTAATAACCGTATACATGTATGATGGAAAATTTTAAAACAACAAGATATTTACAGGTCTTACGTGAATTCCAGAGTATGCAGTGAAAGTATGAAAGAGATTTTTTTTGTCATATGCTTGTAAACGCGTCAATGTATATCGAAATCTATTGGAATAGACAAACAATTGTGTTTGACATTTCCTGAGAGGAATATGAAAGGAAACTTGCGTGGGTTCCGTTCGCCTCTGAGAATGGGCTGCTTCTCCTCCTTTGTTTCCACCACCAACTCCCTTCCATCAGCGGCACTTGCAGGACTTGACCACCATGTTGGAGAGCTGTTCGACGCGTGGCGTGCGCCCCATGTAGTAGACGATGGTGAGGGGCTCCAGGTCCTGGGGCACACAGCAGGGGGCGGCCGACGCCTCTGGGTTCAGCTTGTTGTAAAGGGGCAGGATCTGGATCACAAAGCACCACTCGACATGAAGGGACGCGGGGCAAAGAGGACGGCACTCTACAAACCACCAACTGACGCCAGAAGAGCCGTTGACGTTCTGTACGTCGTTTTTATTGTCATTAAAATGCATCGTCTTCAGTTCAACGGCTTAATGCCCAAACGAAAATGCGTTGTTTATCTTTTCAGCAAAGAAGATTTGAAGAATCGCCATTGTTTTGTTTTTAGATGGTTGTGGCCCCACTGAGTGATGGGGTGACCTGGTCTGCCAGCTCATAAATGTGTGTGCCCTGTAGTAAAACTATAATGAAGGGATAGCTTCAAGGCGACAGCATATTTACAACCCTGGGCTCACCAGCCATATAACCCCATGGCGTAGATCCGCCACTAACGATGCCCTTTGCCATCTTAACAGGGCACTTCAGCCAAATTTAAACGTGTTAATTTGACCTTAAAAGCTCCTAGGCCAACAACCCAGGCATATGCCATCTCGGCCTGACAACCAGACAAATGTACTCAGGACTTTTTAATTTAACATCGCAGGCTTTTTTGGGGGAATCCGCTAGGCTTACCTACTTTTGCATTTAGCTACCTCTAAGGCCTTCTGGAACCTCTAGAAGAATTAGACGAAGAAGAAATACTTCACCGTCTCACAAATTGTAGCGTGGCATATTGAGGTGCGACGCCCAGTAGAACTCACCATGTTGTAGTGGTTGTCAGCGCTCCAGAGGTAAGGGCAGCTGCCGGCACAGAAGTTGGCCTTGTAGCCTTTGGGCTCGTGGATCCACTTCCAGTTGAGGTCCCGGCGGAAGTCAATGTAGAGCGACCTGAGACAGCAGCCCTGGCCCGAGTTCCTACCAGGTGGGTCGAGAAGCAGAACACTCAGACTCATGCAGGTATCGAACAGTGTCGGACGCTGTGTAAGATCATTTAAGATCGCCGCGTATCAAAGTTCTTCAAAGCGTGCGTCAATACCAGGCTCATTTGAGATCTAATCGTACGGTCGTTGAACTAAGACATTTCAATGCGTAGCCACCACACACGGCTAGACGGACATGTTGGATTCTAAGAACGATGTTCTCAACATAACACCATGAACATTGCTTCCCCCAGCCTACCGGCTGCAGGTGGCGCTGTCCGCGGCCGCCCTCCTCTTGCGGGTCTTCTTGCCCGGGTTGTCCAGCCTGTCGCTGGGCAGCAGAGTGAGGATGAGGTGGGGCGTCTTGGTGCTGAACTCCACCTGGCCTTTGGGAAGACCGGGTTTCTTCACCTGGCGAAGCAGCTCGTCATCCAGACCTAGGGAGGAGAACAGGGATGTAGCGGTTTTCAACGAGCTAGGGAAAGAGATTGTTGGTACATACGAGGTGACATGGCCAGTTGGGTCATCTTGACCCTATCGTCTCTCTACTTGAGCCCAGTAGGGCCTTCTTGCAGAGTCCTGCATAACACCATCAGTAGGATACAGCTTTTCTGTAGGAGTGCGGCTGTGCAGGAATCAACACTTTTGATCTTGCATGTGTAATTTTGACACATCTTCCAGGCAGGAGTCCACATGAGGGTCAAACCGTTTCAGCTTATGGAGAAAGCGGGGGCACATCAGGTCATTAACCTTCCCTACTGTTCATCGCACACCACCCCTTTTGCTCCACTGCAATGGCGGCCAGCAGCAGCACGCATCTGATTCAAGACACTGATTCCAGCCTGAACCCGAACGTGCTGCCTGTCAAAGCTTGGACCCTGGCCTGACCACTCTGTGACCTCTGGCTGCGTGGGGTCTCCCTCCCTCCCTCCCTCTCTCTCTCTCTCTCTCTCTCTCTCTCTCTCTCTCTCTCTCTCTCTCTCTCTCTCTCTCTCCCTCCCTCCCTCCCTCCCTCCCTCCCTCCCTCCCTCCAGGGTTGAACTCTAATTCCCTGACTGTAATGTAAAGACACACTGACCTGCAAAGCGGGCCTCCAGCTCCTCACTCTTATTGGGGATGATGTTGTTGGTGGAGGGGACAAAGGTGCAGCAGGGACAGTGGACACCCAGCTTCAGCCCCAGGTTGTTCCCTGTGCGGGGAGGAAGATGGAAGGATGGATGGGTGCATAGAAGCAGGTCGGGTGAGAGAAGAAAGAGGAAAAAAAAACGTTGCCTGAGGAAAATCCGAAGGAATCCGGAGCCTGACCTCCATCCGACAGCCAGTCCTTCACAGTGTCTGTGATGTCAACAGAGAGCCACGCCCCCTTGGCCCGTGGGCGGATGGTGCGGGAGTCCACGTAGCGCTGCGTGGAGCTGCTCTCCTCGTCAGGCTTCAACAGCTGGCGTGGAAGGAAAGAGGACACTGGTAGTAACGACGCCTCTCATTAGGTAGCTGATAGGCTGTCTTGAGATCCTGTTCCTTTATGCTGCGTCTTGAGAGTTAATCGGTGTAACACACTAACCCTTGCAAGGTGTAGCATTCTACGTCTACCTTCTGAAGAAAAGTCCTAGGGCCTTATTTATAGAAATATTCTTAAGACTTATACTTGAATTAAGTTTTAAGATAATTTCCGATGGACGTTCAATTCATAAAAGATACTGAGCATAAAAAACGGTTTTCAAAGTCTTCCCAATAACGCAGTAATTGTCATGGTTACTTTTTTCACATTTTACACACTTTTCGTAGAACACTGCAGACTGTTTTGAATTCCAAATACCTTGTGTCAATTAATTCCTCACACCTATAATTGACAATTCCAATCAGATTGTTCATAAAACTAATGCTAAGTTCCCCACAGGCTTGGTTGCATTTGTGCCCCAAACTGCAATACCCCTACATAACCAGCAGAAAAATCACTTACGTCAAGTCTATACTTTACGCAGAGAAAAGATAATTTCCACATCAAAATAAGGTTTTATAAATAACTACTTATACATAGGCCCGACTAAGATCAAAATTGGCCGTAAGTCCATTTTATATATGAAATCACTGATTCAGGACCAGACCTGTTTATTCAAAGATGCTGATCAATTTTGACATAGACCATGTGGACATCCTAATTATGTTTAAATACATTCAAATGTCATATTTGTATCTAGTCACTAAGACTCCACATTTCACAGTTGCCTATATGTAAAATGTGATTATTTTGAAGTCGACATATTGTTGTGTAGCATAGGGCAGTTACACAAACTAGAGGGTATGTCTAGGTCATTGTACAGTAGAAAAGGCAAAGGGGAGATCATGTCTTTAGAATCACCAGGGACTGTACACCACAAGGAGCTGTACACCCTATTCTAGTACACTTTAACAGGAGGCCTCAACCTGATTGGTGGGAGCAACACCAAACTCTACCATCTGAGACAGACTGCTACCACTACGGATCATCACTCATCCATACCTCATCATGCAGGGCTACACTGGCCACGGTGCAGTTTGACCTTTTAGGAAGATTACCAGATCATATGTGGAAAAGTATGCTGCTAGATCAGCTGAACCACGGTACATTACGGTTCCCTTCAGGTATAAATGAATGCCCAAACGACTTGTGAAGTTCAGTCTACCTGGTAGATCTCCACTCTCTGCTCGGTAGCGCGGGCCTTGGGGTTGGGAGCCCGGTAGATTCGGAACTCGGCCTTTACCAGGCTGCTGGAGTTAGTCTCCACTCCGCTCACGTCAAAATTCACAACTCTGTAGTAAGGACTAGGGGTCACTGGGTTCACTGCATCTATGGGAGAGGGAGGGTCAAAGAACGTAATGCATTCCATTGTCAAATTTCTGTTTTTAAATGTAAGACACCGAATGTTTCGCAAATGAGGATTAGGCTAAATTACGCTAAGTAAGGAGTCAGCGGTCAATGATTTTATGTAAAAGTGTACACCTATTTAAGACATTATGGACGGAGCATAATTCTTATTTTTTTTTTGCATGCTGTTAAAATGTTTATGAAACTTTAAGCATGTAAATAGTTTGTGTAAAGATTTCAACATAAAAGTATGCAATATGTACACACATATGGTCACCACAGTGGTTGGTAAGCTTTGAATACGCATGCGAAATTATCCATGCCTACTAAAATGAACTGCTGTATCGGACAATACTATGTGGTGCCATTGCATGCCATTTCTTAATCAACAGTCAATGATGTATTCGAAGAAGTCTGCTTACTAGTGTCCGTGCGCGGCGGGAGCATGTCTATTCGCTGCACCTCCTTTGCGTAATAATCCTCCTCGCTGCTCTCCCGGTCGCAGGCAGATTCGGTTTGGCGCGCACGCTCCTTTTGCAACTCCCGCGTGCTGTTGTACAGGAGCATGACCTTGTCGGTCGGCTCCGAAACGGGTACCGCTGGTGGGCTTCGAATGCGGAGCTTACTGAGGATCTGGCCACGCACAGCTTCTATGCGCTTTGACTTTTGGTCGTCCAGGCTAAAGGATTGACAGGTCGACAAACCCTCCACCGACACGGCGAGTGGGAGTAACAGAAGAGTTAGGTGGGTAAGCCACATCGTCCGGTGGGGTAACGGGAGGAGAGTGATATCCCTGGGCTGAAGCTCCATGCAAGGTTTGAGAGTTCTAAAGTACCCCAGTGTGCTATGTGCCCCGTACTGTTCCGTGCGCGCCGTGCCACCCCGTGTATAATCTCGCCTCGAAACGTGTTTTTCTTCTAATCTGGTATAATAATGTTTTTCATTCACGCATTTGCATGAGTCAATTTGAGCTCAGCCCATGTTTCAGAACCTGTTGCAATACATCTCAGTCAAACCATTTGAAGTGGATTATTGTGGCTTTCTAGCATAGCCTACATCACGAAATCATTGCAAATAAATATGCCACAAGCTTATTTCTACAAACTTAATTTGAGGTGTCCCATAAAATATTGCATAAACAAATATGTCTATAAATTTGCAATGAACTTGGTAGTCTTGGTTGGCCAATTCTCGTGTATAAACAACAAGCTGTAGATGAATATGTTGGCAAATGTTTTTTATAAAAGAAGTCCGTGTGCTCTCCAAAATTCCCAGAAAAGGCTGACGATAAATCACAGGTCCTAGGTTGACCTTTGAGGTAGTTAAAACGGCTCCCTTGAAGCTGCTATAAGCAGGTAGTTTAGGAACTCAGTACAGTAGTAGTAGTAGTAGTTGTAATTTATCTGGATCTAAAGACCAAATAGGCTAGTTTTCCATTGTTCTTCACTTTTAAAAACTCATCCTCTTCCTAGACAGTAACTTCAGTGTGCAACTCCACAGAGTAAGAGGGGAAAGTGAGTGTTAGTGTGATGAAAAGCAGAGAAGAGACAGGGCGGAGGGGTACAGATGGAGCGAGGGTTGTGAAGTGGCCACCAAAACGATGGGTGTATATGATTATCTAGGCATCTCTATATCACCAGGGCAGGCAAAGACATCCCCTTCCCTCCCTTTCAGACATATTTTTGCGCCCACAAAAATGTTTTCCACGCCCTGCGCTCCACAGGTAAATAGTCTGAACATATCACAGCATTAAATTAGCTAAACCTCTTGGGAAAAGTAATGAAAGAAAATGAATATAGTTTAAAAGAAACAAAATACTTTTTTTATTGGAAGTTTTGATTATGTTGCTTGAGGCTTCAGATTCTTAGTTGATTTGAGAGTTAGTTATAGCATAAAGAGTTTCAATTTAATTTAATGTCAACACCGTTCATATTAGACATAAGTAACTGTTTTTTCAAGATGCTGATATCTCGTATAAGGAAAATCATATGTATACACACACACACTAATCTATATAAATTGATATATTTAGTTTAAATGCTTGGTCTTGATTTAAAGCCCACAAAGTACATATGCACACACTGAACCTTGATCCCAGTTGTAGACCATGTGGGCTACTCAGGTTGCTTTAAACCTATTGCAATCTTAATTATATCTACAGATAATAAATTATATTCCTTGCTCCCCCACCCAGTTTCCTGCCATTCCTTCTCCACCTCTCTCCCTCCTGTCTTATATATTCCCTCTCTTTTTCCTGCCCTTCTTCTCTGCCCCGTCTTATTGTTAATTACAGCCTGGGAGTTTCAGCACCCGTTCATCTTTTAGGGGTAGCTTTTATTGCCGTTCTGCAACCATCCCATTATACAGTTATTATAGTTTCGGTGGCAGCCCTGTAATTGCTGTAAGTAGAAGGGAAAGGTAGAACGGAGAGAAAGAAGGATAGAAAGGGAGGCAGAGAGGGAAGGAGAGAGGCAGGCAGCCTCAAGGCTTGTGGTCAGGTCGGGTCTTTTTCTTCTCCTCCCTGTGAAGGTTTCAAATGATAACTCTTTATGGGAACAAACAGTGACTAACTAGTTGGTTATTACTTTGACTGTCTCAGACAGATAAAACTACTCTACCCAGCAAACCTGTGTACGTGGATTGAAGCACAGCAGTCTGGCAACCCACACAAATCTCACAGACGTGGGGGCAGAGTGGATCAAAGGAGCAAGAGCCTGGTGGTTAACTGTGGTATTGCAGTGTGTGGGTTTCCAAATCATTTCCTCCAAAACAACTTATCCGAGGTGCATTTTCTTCCCAGCAACCCAAATATAGTCAGGCCTCCGCCCTGTCATCTCTCCCAGCAGTGTTTCTTCCATGGGAGAAGAAACTAAAGCAAATGGTGCACAGAATATGCTCACGATTCGCTATTTCACTTGGGAAAATATCTGCAACTGCATACACTAAAGCACATTATTTTATGAAATGTATGCATCTTTATTTAAATAAACCTACCTGCCTAAATAGAATAAAAAGATCAAACAATTAGTACATTAACGTATCAGTCTGGCCTTTTGAAGGAAAGCAAAAACCTGGTAAAGTGACGAAGGAAATTCACTTTTTATTGAGAAAATGCACTCTAGATCATTACAAAAATAAATAAAAGCAAAATCACCTCACAGATACAAGACACAAAAAATACTCCGGTCCATTTTATGCTGTATTAATCTTCGAGGTATAATTGGCCAGTCTATAACCTCTCAGGCGGGGCAGATGCAAACACTAACAATGGCATCTCACACCGAAAGTCTCAAAGCAGTGTCTGGTTTAAAACCAAAAATATAGTCCCAAAATGAAATTTGTCAAATATGTGAGGACTCCATAAAATGTTCAATATGGGGTGCGGGTGTGGGTTACAGTATGTACAGTTGGCTTTATTCGCATCTCGGAGCTGTACCGGTGTAGTGGGAGTCCACTGTCCTCTATGGCTCCTCCTCATTGAGCAGCATGTTGGGGACCCCCCGAGAGATGGGGAACTCCCGGCCAGACTCAGGGCACTGCAGGCAGCCCTCGATCACCTCCACCTGGAACACAGACCAATAAAGGCATTACTAGTCATATCTGAAGACAACACTTGCCACAAAATAGTATAAAATGTCAAGAAATTCGAGAAATTAAGTTTGGTCTAAATTTCTCTACCCAACAGAGTTAACAATAAATTCCAATCGAGAATGACACCTCAGGGCCGATATAACAATATTCATAATCTCTGACAAGCAGTGAGGCTATCAAAGTGAATACCTCCAGGAGCACTCGGTGAACCTTCTTCAGGAATTCTTCGTTGTTCTCGTAGTCAGGTATCAATTCTGCGGGCAGGTCTTGCAGGTGACCCAGCTGTAGTTGCAAAAGATTGGTTTATCCTATCGTTCTCTATTTTTGACATTTTTTGGGGGAAACGGGGTAAATCATAGGGTGATAAATTACCACTCACGTACCCCTTCGGCTGCCTGGACCAGCGCGCTCCATTCAAGTTTGGGGATCATCCGGCTAACGAACTGGGGGTTAAAGTCAACCTCACTCACTTTCACCTGAGTAGCCTATACAGTCAAAAAAAAAAAAAAAATATGCAAGACACATAATCATTACGTAAAATGTATTCACTTACTTAAATTACTTACGTACACCAAAGTAGATATCGCCAATATCTTGTCAATTGCTGACATTCTTTAGGCAACACAGTTAGTTTACCTTAATGAGCAGGGGATAGCCTTTGGTTACTCCTTTTACGTGAGATGTCAACATGTTATGCGTTAGTAGTTTCATTGTTTTACCGTTGTTCTGAACAGTAAACTGTAAATACTTGATTGCAAATGTCGACAAAACAGCGAATTAATCGAACAATTAAGTATAATCACGCTTCGCCTTCACATGTGGACCGGAAGTACTTTTAGTGCAGCAGCAAGCGGTTCCCCAAAGCAGTGACATGTTACCAACCATTCTATGGTTCCCAGACAACTGTAAAATTTGAATGCGCATAAAGGCTATATTTGAAATAATGCAGAGCCATTTTTATACTCAAATTTTTATTTTTGTATTTTTTTTTAACTCATTGTCTTGGTATTATACAGGTCATTCATACGGCTTATGATATAGTAATATTAATTACACACGAGGCAAATGTGACAAATATAATGAACCTGCCACCCTTACAAGGAAACCGCTGACCCACACAAACATGCATAACACAAGCACACACATTTTCTCTCACTTACACATTTATACTTGAACACGAACATCCCTTAAACTTATTGAACAAAAAAAGGATACAAATGTAAAATGTTTTACCACAAAACCATCCTTTCTTTTCCTCCTTCACCGCCAGAGATTTTCATACCAATATCTATATTGAATCAAAATTATTATGACAATACTAGTATGCTTGTAACATGATTAAAAAATAAAAAATTTAAAAGAACACAGGAAGGCAACTAAAGAGGCAACTTTTGAGAGCAGACTATAGAGCTGACTACGCTATACTTCTGACAGAAACAAAATGCATAAATAGCAAAGCTACAAAGGAGTTAGTTGATTCAAGTGGAGGTCATCACTGAAATACTGTCCAGAGCAGATATTCATCAGCACCCTTGCCAATTAATTCCGGTTTCATTTGATCGAACTTGAAAAAACACCAGGCTCACCAATGTTCAACAATGAACCTATGAGTAGAGCGAATGTGTACACAGACTGGTCGATGTAGGACTGAGAAAGGCAACACATACTAGTTACTTTACCAAAGGGGGGGCATCTAACAACATTTTGTTATGGCACAAATAAAAACACGAGGTGCAGGAATTAACCAGGTCGTGGTGATGAATTAGGAAACCACCTCTGGAGGAATCAAACCAAAGGACACTTCATTATAGACGCTCCAAAACCCAGTGAGATAGTCTCAAGGAAGAGACTCGACATCATATGATTTACTTTGGACAGGGCTTCCATCTCTTTGCATTGCCTCGAAGCAAAGAGGGAGAGTTGTAAATGCCGATCGGCTTCCATAAAGATGTTTCAATTCATTTCATTTGTTGGGTGAAAATATTGGAATATTCCATTTCTACTACTGAACTAAGATGCCGGGGAGTACTACAGTATTTCCCCCTCCTACAATTCAGACCAGAACCTTTACAGTGACCACCATACAAGCCTCTGTATTGTCAGTAGCAACAACCAAATGCAGGGTCAACTGAGGCTGACAGTGATATGTTTGCATACTAAAATGGTTGTGAGAAATAACTGCATACTAGCGTACTGCCGAAGGAGTCGAGCCAGCGGAGCACTACGTGATTGCATCGGAAGGAAATTAAAATAGTCATTTGTTTGTCCATGTAAAATACTGGGCTTCAGTCACTGCAGTAGTAGTTTAAGTCTTTTTTTTTTTTTTTTTGCATTAACACACTCATGTTTGCTCTCATGTATACATAAATGCACATTCGTTCGCATACTTGATTCGCTCCCTTCATTGCTCCCAAATCAATGTGGAACACCAACATCTACTGTTCTCCCCCTATCCCATCTAATGGCATCACTCCTGGCCATCCTCTGTGCGCCATTTTAAGAAGTCCTCCTTCCGTGCATCTGGTTTGATCTGGTTCCGCATGCCGCCGAGCAAGTTGGACGTGGCCTCAGAGGCCACTATTAGCGGACGGACCACAGTGGGCGGGATCTGTCTTAGGACTCCGCCCACAGCGCCAGGGAGACCCTTCTGCTCGTGGCCACGGGACGCCACGTCGCATAGGGTCTGGGCCGTGTCAATCACCCCCTGAAAATAAAGTGGGGGAAAAAAGATACGGTGAGCAAAAAAAGAATTTGGTCGGGTTAAAGATTTCCCAATGCGAAGGCTTTTTCCCCCCCCGTATATTTTAGTTACTTAACTAGAACAGTAAGCAGACTTCTAAGCCGCCACAGATCCCTGAATGTACCTCTCTGACGGTGTCATAGGCCTTGGCGACGCCCTCTCGGAGATCGGCAGGCTGGGGTGCACGGCGCGGACGGTTGGACGCTGGCCGACCCTCTGTGATGGCGTAGCGGGTCAGGGGGGGCGTGGGAGACAGGATGTCGTACACCGTCTCTGCTGTGGCCTGGAGGAGATAGGAGGGGAGGAGGGTGGTATTGCATGGTATATGCATGGTATTTTACACCAGTAACCCCGGTCCCCAGTACCTGCATGTTAGTTTACACCCGTAACCCCGGTCCCCAGTACCTGTATGGCTTGCACCAGTAACCCCGGTCCCCAGTACCTGTATGGCTTGCACCAGTAACCCCGGTCCCCAGTACCTGTATGGCTTGCACCAGTAACCCCGGTCCCCAGTACCTGTATGGCTTGCACCAGTAACCCCGGTCCCCAGTACCTGTATGGCTTGCACCAGTCTGTTGCTGAGTTCCAGAGCGGCCGAGGCAGTGGAGGTGCCAAAGGACGCTGCCCCCCGCTGGAGGCCTCGGATAATGCGCCCGTCCCTCCTGTACTGCTCAATGGGCATCCAGAACAGGTCCCTGACACCATGGACTGCAAAGACACAAAGGAGAGGAAGTAGTAATAAGAATAATGATTCATTTTATTTATATAGAGAGAGAGAGATCTGGTGGGGAAAAAGAGACCGGAAAGGAGGTGTAACTATGCAAGTAAGCTCACAGCATTACATTGTTATGAAATAAGTACTGACACTTATCAAATACTGTCATCAAGACATAACAGCTGGGCTCTGTTTTCACTTACAAAGCTGAACCACAGAGTGCATGGGTCCGACACCTCCCAGTATCCCTGGCAGCTGGTTTTTCCTGATATCTGTTAGCCACTCGGTGACAGCGTACTGGATCACCTTGTCAACCCCGAGGAGACTGGGAGGAAGAGGGAAGAAACATTGAGAGATTCTGATCCGAAAATAACAAACCAGTTAGGGAAGTCTATATTCACAGATAAGATGAAGGACCGCAAACACATTTTGGATCAGAGAGGTTAGAGTTCCCTACCCGTGTCTGCAGCACAGTCTCTTCAACTTCAGCTCAGAGCAGTTCAACTGGGCCAGACCGATCAGGATCCCAGCAAAAGTTCCCTGAGAAACCAAAGCACAAGTCTACAGTCAGCAGACCAAGTGATGACACGGTCAAAGAGGAGAAAATGGAGCCTCAAAAGATTTATCGGCATCCTCTGGCCAGTCCCTCACCTGTTCAATCACCATGTGTTTGCCTTGATAGTCCAGCCAGATGGGCACTTCAGAGGTGAAACGAAACTCGCTGGGATCGAAAAAGAGAATCTTTATGAAGGGACAACATTTACCAGACTGCAACTCCCAGAATTCACCAGGTAGGGTTTTAATTGGTTAGGAGGATGAGTGTGTGGTTCACTGACCGGAAGTAGATTGGCTGGTCAGAGGAAGAGGAAGAGCCAGCCGAGGAGGAGCTCTGCTCGCTGTAGGTGGTCTCCACTGAAGCCGCGAGGTCCGGTCCCAAGGCCACGTCTGACTCCGCCTCCTCCGAGGGCTTCTGGGAGGGGTCAACTTTCACTGGGGAAAAAGAAAAACGTTAAAAAGATTTAAAAAAATATATATAGAATGAAAAATGGGTGAAGCGATGACTGAACTGTGACGGTGCTTAATACGAGGGCTGTCCGCAAATATGGTACTTGCGTTCCAATGAAGTTTCCACTCCAGAAAACCCCCATTTCATGAATGCGGATTGTGCTGAATTACGAAGAGTAAACTCTCACCCTCTGTGGCAGAATCCACAGGTAGGTAAGGGTTGATTCCCGCAGCCAGACTACTGAAGAAATCCTTGAGGAAGAACAGGGCGTCCTGTCCAAAAGCAAGAGGGGGTATTAGGGATGTTTTGACTTCACTGATTACAAACAGGCTCTCTCTCTCTCTCTCTCTCTCTCTCTCTCTCTCTCTCTCTCTCTCTCTCTCTCTCTCTCTCTCTCTCTCTCTCTCTCTCTCTCTCTCTCTCTCTCTCTCTCTCTCTCTCTCTCTCTCTCTCTCTCTCTCTCTCTCTCTCTCTCTCTCTCTCTCTCTCTCTCTCTCTCTCTCTCTCTCTCTCTCTCTCTCTCTCTCTCTCTCTCTCTCTCTCTCTCTCTCTCTCTCTCTCTCTCTCTCTCTCTCTCTCTCTCTCTCTCACAGACACAGAGCTGTTAATAGGGTCCAGATGATGCACCTGGTCGATGTTGAGTCGGAGAGGTAGCAAGCTGATCCTTAAGCAGCACTCGGGGCCCCCTAGACCCGACTCGGGGCTAACCTGCAGGGCCTTCACTGTCAACTGGACACACACACACACACACACACACACACACACACACACACACAAACAGCTGTTGGAATTATGCTTTTCATTCACCTAATGATTTACTGCCACTTAGCAGCAGAGCTAGCCTCGCATTCAAAACTCGTTCTTTTTCTCCATTTGCTGGAGGGAGCTCTCTAGCCACCCCCCCTCCCTGTGTCTCTTACCATGTTGGAGTGGGCACGGCGGGGCATGCTCTCACTGGTGTACAGGTAGAGGAACTTGTTGAGCTGCGAAGAGGCCAGGCGGTCCCTCACCTCCAGCTCCTGGACAATGAAGACCTGCCTGGAGAGGGGCTGCTCACCCAGCAGGCCCACCCCCACCCCCACCCCGGGGCCCTCGCCCTCCTGGCCTGGGACGGACACGGGGGCCTTGTAGGACTCGTGCTGGAAGGACACCTGGGGACGGAGAGGACGTGGATCAGGCGCTCTTAATGTTTGCGGGGGGAGTGGAATAACACACACACACACACACGCACACACACACGCACACACACACGCACACACACACACACAGACCTTGGTGAGCTGAATCTCCATGAGCAGTGTGTGTTGGCGCCCGCAGCCTCCCGCCCAGCGCCAGGAGTTCTGTGGCCGCGAGGGAGCCGCTGAGCGGGATGGGGAACCCCGCATGCCAGCGGAGGTGGAGCGAGCCCTGGGACCAGGACGGAAGACCGATGGAGGGAGGGAATACATCAGTCATGGATTACTTTAGGAGCAAACAAAAAAACAAGAACAAAACCCCCCGCTCTACTAAGGTGTGTGTCGACGTGACGCTATCTGGATGCATCTGTACGCCTCTACCTGTTGACTCCATGCTGGCTGTGTGCGGTCATGGGCTTGCCCCCAAAGTCCTTGCCCCCGTACAGGTGCCAGACAATGGAGACCTCTTTGAGTACCACCCGGCTCTGGGGGACGGGGAAGCGGCTGGGGGCCCGCAGCAGGTCCGAGCTGCCCCGCGGCCGGGAGAAGTGGTCCTTCTTGACGCGAATGGGATCCTGGGCCAACACGGTCACCAGGGGCTCCCCGTCTCTGGACTGGGAGTAGAGAGGGCGGGGGGGGGGTCAAATGGAAATGGAGCCAAAATTTAAGACAATATACCTTTACAATATAGAATAACACTGTAACTATGCAAAAAAAAATAAGATTAAAAAAAGAACAAAAGGCTAGCGTGTTTGATTTGATTGGGCCAATATTTTGCCAAATCTGGTAACTCTAAGTCAAGGTATAGTAGAATGGCCTTTTGAAAACCTTTATAAAATGTCTTACTATGGCCCTGGTATTAGCATGGTAGCTAATGGACACAGACAAGAAGATGCCAATGAAGCTTTAACGCGCCTTCCCTTCTTTCAGGAAGCCATTTCATATGAATAAATAGGAATTATACCAAATGAAAGCACCAAAGTTGACACCTTCTTGGACGTTAAAGAGAAGGAAGGATTTAAAAGGGAGCCAGAGAGCGAGCTAGACCGAGTGAGAGAACGGCATCGCTCTGAACGTACAGGAATGCCCATGCCCGGAGCCTCCAGGATACAGAAGTCGTCGTTGTCCGTGGAGCCCTCCGAGCCTTCCTCGGACATCGCGTCCGCCTGCGCCTCCGTGGCCGTGGCAACCAGTCCGTCCAGCTCACACTCCTCCTCCAGGTCCAGGGCGGCGGGGCGGAGCTTGGGCGCCTCGCCGGGAAACAGGTAGACGGAGACGGGCGAGCCCTGGGGGGCGGTGGGGGAACCTGGGAAACCACGGGGACTCGGTCAGTGACGCACACGGAACAAGACACAGGGAACCGCGTGGATTCAGGTGGCGGAGGACAGGGACCCTTTTATGTTCTGTCGTACCGCCGTCTATTTCGTTGTCCCGATGGCTCCTCTCGGTGTCAATCAAAGCATCGGCCAGATCGTATTGGTTGATCTCTGCCGTTTCAGCTGGAGGGCAAGGCGGCAGGGAGGCGGGATTTTCCGACATCTCGAGAGAAAAAAAAAAAGAAATCAGCACAAACAAAGATCAGTTAGCATCCTCCATTTTGGACAGGTACACGTCTTCACGATCAAGACTTGCAAGCGGCTCTATCTAGATTCCTACCGGAAGCTTCTGCCCTGCAATCTCGGTGGGCGACGTGTGTTTGGGCGGGGGGTGCAGGTCGCCCTGGGAGACCAGGTACTGCAGCAGGTTGACCAGGGCCGCACAGGAGTCGGCACACGTGTGGACGTGCATCATGTTGTTGGAGCAGCGCAGCTCGAACAGGGGCTGGCTCTGGACAATTCGGACCAAACAAAGTTTACAGGCCACCAAGGGTTAAAAAAAAACACGTCGCTTAGTAGTAAGACGGAGAACGGGATGAAGCCAGATCAGAAGCTAAAGGGTTAAATGGAAAGGCTGGAAGAGGTCGAAAACGGAGAGACGCCACGCTGGACTCTCATATCATCAGCGGCACGGGGACACACTCACTAGTTTCCCCGAGTTACTGCCCTTCCACGTCGTGATGGCCAGCTCCAGCAGGTCTATGTCCAGAATACACACGTAATCTGAGGGAGGAGGGTCGTCAGTCAGACACACACACACACAGATAGGTAAAGACACACACACACCCACACACCCACACACCCACACACACCCACACACACCCACACACACACACACACACACACACACACACACACACACACACACACACACACGGTGATCATGTCGTGTGTGTTCTACCTCTTCTCAGGTCCACGGTGTCGCTCTCACACTTGTCAGAGAGGTAGAGGGCCGAGTCGTCAAGGATGAACCTGAGGTGAACAAAGGCCGAACTTAACACCACCAACTTAGCACTGCACTCAACACCACCAACTTAACACTAGACTCAACACCCCCAGTTTAACAGTAGACTCAACACCAGTTTAACAGTAGACTCAGTTTAACACTAGACTCAACACCCCCAGTTTAACACTAGACTCTAACACCACCAGCATAGTTCGCACTGCACTCAACACACTTGTGCTATCTTTGTCAGGGGCGTGCTAGAATACACAGTGCATTCACTGTTGTTGATTGGTTCCAGTGTCAACTTCACGTAGGTCGATGGGTTTATGATCAGTGAGAAGCGTATCCAATTGTCCGTACCTGAGGTGGAAGGTGGCTGTGTCCACGATGATGTTACTGGAGAGGGAGAAGGACTCTGCTGTGAACAACACTCGCAGCGGAAGATACAAGGGCCTGAGAGAAAGGGGGAGATACCATTACATGGAACATTAAGAGTCAAACTGCAAGAAGACACATAGTGTGTAGTCCATGGTACAGGTGGCCAGGTGTGTGTGTGTGTGTGTGTGTGTGTGTGTGTGTGTGTACCAGTAGTCCACAGCACAGGTGGCCAGGTGTGTGTGTGTGTGTGTGTGTGTGTACCAGTAGTCCACGGCACAGGTGGCCAGGTGTGTGTGTGTGTGTGCGTGTGTGTGTGTGTGTACCGGTAGTCCACGGCACAGGTGGCCAGGTGTGTGTGGAGGACAGTGATGACAGCGGGCGACGTGTAGCCCATGATAGGGTCATCGATGACGTCCAGGAAGTCAACCAGCTACCCCACAGAAACACAATCACCCAGTTAGCCCAGCAACACATCATCATGTAGGCCAGCTGCTCTTTCCTAATATGAAAAATAATAATAATAACTTTAATCTAAGAACCCAAGGACACTTTACAAGGCATAGCTCTTTCTCCTAAATCTTTATGGATCCTCCTTTCACCTGCTCATGCCAGCTGTGATTGGTCTGGGCCATGTAATGTCTCATAGTGGCGCCTTGGAGACGCAGGGCAACCAGGAACTCCTGTAGCACACCAAACACACAGAAACGTCGGAGAGCTTAGGAGTCAAATTCTCTTTTGAATTATTAGGTAGAGGCTGAGACACTCAGTCGTGGTCACCAACGCTTACTTTGACATTCCTCTTTGGGTCCAGGGTGATTTTAATGGCTGTCGACAGCATCTGGGTTTCGCTCTCCCTGCCACTCGCACTGGTCACGCCCGCCTCCGTGGGATAAATGGTAGGGTCCAGGTGCACTGAGGCAGTGAAGCTGGGCATCTCCAACCGCTCGGGGACGGGGGTGTTTTTCACCACTGCTGTAACGGGAGAAAAAGAGCTGATGTGAGGTAAACCATTTTTTAAATTCTATTTAAACACTATTTTCATAGATTCATTTACGGGTTTAAGAAGAATTGTTTTCTATATTGTGCTATCACTAGAATTAAATAAGATGTATGAAATCATATAAAATGTGATGTTATCTTCTAAACTAGATATGAGGAGATCCTGGAGGATTGGCCACCTTTGTGATGGAGCTCCACTCGTCTGCTCTCTATACATAGAAAGTTCAGATGGGGGTTGTTCTGGTGCTGTGCGACGCTGAATATCTTCCCCCCTTCCAGGTCCAGCACAATCTCCCCATGATTCTGGTCCTCCTTATTGCACAGAATATATATATTAAAGGCATGGAAAGGAAACATACTTCTTTGATTAGATCAGTTTATAGTTAGTGTAAAACAGCAAAAGTATATTTTCAGGTAGGTCGTCTTGGCACATTTAATAGGCTCACTTTGCTGTCCGTCAAGGCTTGAAGGCGGCCCTTTTTGATGAAGACTGTGAGTGATAGAAGGCTAAGGTTGTGTTTAGGGCGGGCCTCGGGCTGTTTCCTTCGAGCCGATTCGCTGGCGCTGTAAAACTGAGGCTCATCTTCTTCAGAATCCGAGTCTGGCAGATAAAAAGAAAGTAGAACCCGTACTTAAAGGTTTATAAACATCCGCTGTTAACTCTGGGGTACCGAGGTCAAATATTCCAACGACAAGTATTTGAATCCTTGCCCCAACAGTGAAGTGGCAGGGTTTGGATGATCTCTGATTATTGTGTTATTGAAAGATTAGTTATTGTATTTCTGACGGGGCCCCCTCTCTCATACCCAGTCTGAAGGCAGACTTGCAGAGCTGGAACTCCTCGTCTTGGTGCCGTCGGTGGGGGTGGGGGCTCTTGTCCTCCGAGGGGGGAGGAGGGGGGGCCTCCCACATCAACAGGTCGTTGTTGATCCTATGAGAGGATGGAAAGAGGGGGCACAAATCAAAGAGAGGGCCAAGAAGGAAATCCTGTGATTGACAATTAGGCTACACACACAGACACAGACACAGACACAGACACAGACACAGACACAGACACAGACACAGACACAGACACAGACACAGACACAGACACAGACAAACAGAGAAACAGAGACACACACACACACACACACACACAGACACACACACACACAGACACACACACACACACAGAGACAGACACAGAGACAGACACAGAGACAGACACACACACACACAGACACAGAGAAACAGAGACACACACACACACACACACACACAGACACACAGACACACACACACACACACACACACACACACACACACACACCACAGATCCCACACATCCAGACCTGTTGTAGATGCTTTGGAAGCCCTGCTTGCTGGGCAGGAGGATGTAGGCTAGGGGCAGCATGATGTCCACCACACACTGACACTGGGACACACACTGGGACTGGAACTGGAGCATCTCCTCTGGATCAGCTGGGATCACCATCTGACAGGCAGACACACAGACGGAGGGAGGGAGGAAGGGAATTCAAAGAAAAGAGGCAGAAGACATGTTAAATTGTGTCAAAGAGCTGCTGTAAAGGTGTGAGAGTGTGAGTGTGTGTGGGGGGATGGGGGGACACTGAGGATGTGAGGAAGAAAGGAGTCGTGTGTGAGCCAGGCTGTGAGGGGAGGGGGGACGGCGGAGAGCCAGAGAGCAGCGTCAGGCTGCGTTGAGGAGCGTCCCGGCGAGCCCGCCTACCTCCTCGGTCTCGAACATGGTGCGGTTGGAGGAGAAGGGCGAGCCGGTCTTCTCGCGGAGCTCGCAGGGGTTCTCGAAGGACATGGAGCCCAGGTCCCGCATGAGGCCCGCGCCCACGCCCCCCAGGGACGAGCCCAATCCCTCCCCGCCGCTCACGCGCACCGACAGCCTGGCCAGGGAGTCCTGGCTCCGCTGCACCCGGATGCAGGGGAAGGAGCCGCCCGCCCAGCCTTCGTAAGTCCCTGGGGGAGACACGGGACACAATTGAATTAGGAGCTTCCTGTCAGGGTGATTATTCGCCCGCGTGTGAGAGAGCCAGCTGGAATAGGCCCAGACTAAAGACAGGCTACCGACGGAAAACAACCGCCGGTGAACGGGTTCAAACGACTGCTTCCATCTTCGCTTTTAAAGGCTTGGGCCAAAAGGAAAAGGACGAATATTGAAAAATATTGAACAACCGTAGAGCAACTGTTTTATTATCTTTATCCATATTCATTTCAGATTTTTCCAAAATGTTGTATTTGATTTTAATGCCACCCATGGCCTGCTAGTCCCTCAATCTTCTTGTGTTAGGTCCCGACTGATCAAACTGAGCCGTCAGGCTAACGTAACGCCCGGCCTCACCGTGCAGGTCGCTGAAGGAGGCCTCTAGCAGCTGGGTGAGACTCGGCCCGGGGGGCTGGCCCGAGCCCGCCCACGACGGCTCCGCCTGGATGTCCGGGCCCTCCTGGTGCCGCAGCTCCAGGTCGCACAGCTCCAGCACCAGCGTCTCGTCGCGGACCACCCGGAGGTTCAGCGGGCGGCGCTCGGACGGGGGTCGAAGGTCGGGGATAGGGAAGCGCAGCCTGAGGGTGGCGTGGGGGGACAGGAGGCAGAGGGAGGAGCGCAGCTCGCTGGCCTGCATCTGAAAGAGAGAGAGAGGGAGAGCGGGGAGCCAACAGGACCGTTTGTTTGATCAAGACCATATCCCAGTGTTTGACTCATGACAAGGCTCATTGCGGAGTTTTATTTAATTTATTGTTCATTTTTACAGGGACAGCGCACGGTTTAAAAGTAACTGCGCCAGAGTTAGCTGACAGCTCATTTACATCTGTTGTCCCAGGGCAGGTAAACAAGAAACAACCACATAAGAGCAAACCACACATGTCCATCCGTGTGAAAAGGCAGAATAGGGAGTATTTGTTTGTTGTTTTGGCTCCCTACCTGTGTGTGCACCGGCCCTGTAGTCTGGACAGGACATTGACTGAAGGCTTGGCTCAGGGCTCCCAGGCGACTGAGGAAGTCCAGGTCCCACTCAGCACTCAGCTCCCCCAGCTCCACTCTCAGCAGGCTGTCCCTCCGCACCACACGCTGCTTACCCTGCAGCACGCACACACACACACACACGCGCACGCACACGCACACGCACACGCACACAGAAACACACAACAATCAAGATAAACTGTTTGGTTTACACATCCCTTTAGCTTACAACTAAAAGACTCCCTTGTGCATGCCTGCGTGCCACACACTGCAGAGACAGGGATAAGACTATGCAGCACGGCTGTGTGTGTGTGTGTGTGTGTTTTGGTTTACCTTGCGCAGGTGTTTCTCCGTGAGGCTGTAGTGTAGCTGCGCACAAGGCCTGGCAGTGGCCCCTACTGTGAACAGACCTGCCCTCTGGAACTGGAGCAACTGGGAGACACAGGGAGATGGAGAGAAATCACAAGTAGAACAGAGAGAGAGAGAGAGAGAGAGAGAGAGAGAGAGAGAGAGAGAGAGAGAGAGAGAGAGAGAGAGAGAGAGAGGGAGGGAGAGAGAGAGAGAGCACAGTGAAGGACTCTCTACCTCTGTGTACTGGGGCTTGGCCGACTCCCACAGACACTCCAGCAGCTCCAGCCGGCTGAAGGACAGGTCGGAGGTCACAGCCCGGGCGTGGCGACCGCCGCTGCGCATCTCGCACGCCACCTGCACCGCCGCCCCCGTTATCCTGGAGGGGGAGGGGGGAGAAATAAACAACAAGATGGAGATGTGACACCATTTTGTCACAGCAGCTCTGAATGTATCCCTCTCGTTGCAGGAGAGGTTTGTCATCGTGTGTGTTTGTGTGTGTGTGTGAGTGTGCGTCTAGATCCAATGGAAAGGCATCACAACCCGAGGTTAGACAGTGTGGAAGTGGTTCTTAGTGTGTGTGTGTTTTTACTCCCTACCTGAGATGAGAGTGAGGGCAGGCCTTGTGGGAGTGGTTCTCAGTGTGGGTGCATGTGTGTGTGTGTGTGTGTGTGTTTTTACTCCCTACCTGAGATGAGAGTGAGGGCAGGCCCTGGCAAAGCTGGCTCGGAGGTGCTGGAAGTCTCTCTCGCTGAACATGCTGTCCTTGAAGAACGCCAGCTCCCGGAAAAACGTCTGCGACACCTCGGCCAATGCGATGGTTCCATCGGGGGATGGGGGCGGGTCCTCCTCCAACAGGGTTAGGGTGAGTCCGCCCAAGGTGAGTCGCATCAGCGCGTCTGGTTTCAGAGGCTCCGCCTGGCTGCTGTGTGAGCGCCCTGGAGGAAGAGGAGCAGTTACAGTGGAACCTCAGAACAGGCAACAGAGTCGTTTCTGTGTGTGAGTGTGTGTGTGTGTGTGTGTGTGTGGCTTACCTTTGGGCCTGCACTGGGGCAGACTGGACAGTGATCCTGCTACCGGGTAACGCCTCGGACAGTTCTGGGACACAATGAAGAATGGCATGAGCCTTCCCTCAAATCTCCACACACACACACACACACACACACACACACACACACACACACACACACACACACACACACACACACACACACACACACACACACACACACACACACACACATCAGCATACCTGTGCAGAGAGTGGTAATCCCTGTGTGTAGCTGGCCTGGCTGTGTGTGGAGGACTCCATGTCGCTGTCTGAGAGCTCACTACCCGAGCGCACCGATGTCATACTGCTGGTCATTCCGCCAGGTCCCATGGAGAAAAACATATCTGGGAAACACAAACAAACAAACAATCAATCAATCAATCAATCAAACAAACAAACATAGCTATAGTGGGCTCGACAAGGACCAAAACGTATACACATCATGAACATCTATAAATGAACAAACTATTATCCACTACTCAAGAGGCTGGCCTGACCCACGTTTGATACTTCTTAACAGGCGTTTTAGCCCAGACTAAGGCCTCGGTTCTATCTGGGTCATGGGTGTGGTTAGGGTTGGTACCTCCGTTCTCTAGGCCGCTGAGGTAGGGCTCCAGGTCGGGCTCGGTGTCCCACTCCGGCTCCACGTCCCCGGGGCTGGAGCTCAGCTGCTTGCTCAGGTCCTCCTCGATCAGACGCAGGTCCTCAGAGTCCAGTGGGCGGCTGTGGCCCCCCCCGGCCCCCTTACCCTCCGGCTCTGGGATACAGAGGATGTTCCTGGGCAGGTTAATGTAAAGCTAGACAGGACAGGCCTATGACTAGCATATCATTAAGGGCATTAATAAAAGATAATTAATTAAATTCATTAGCATATTTAAGACGCAAACGATAACTCTAAGTGTGTGTGTGTGTGTGTGTGTGTGTGTGTGTGTGTGTGTGTGTGTGGACGGCTGAGCTGTCAGGGCTGCGTTGGGGCACCTGTGTCTATGCAGAGAGCCGAGAGCAGGTCGGTCAGGTTGGTAATCTGATCTGGGGACAGCAGCAGGTGGAGGCAGCCCACCTTACCATCCAGCTCCAACTGAAAGGAACAACCAGAGAGTTAGAAAGGGGAGGACAGTCAAATTAGGTGCTGAAAGTAAAGAAATGAACCCTGAAAAAAACACAAAAACACCCCTGTATGCGCACACACCACCACACACACACACCACCACACCACCACCACACACCACCACCACACACACACACACACACACACACACACACACACACACACACACACACACACACACACACACACACACCACCACCACCACACCACCACACACCACCACCACACACACACACACACACACACACCACCACACCACACCACACACACACACCACCACACACACCACCACACACACAGACCACCACACACACCTTAGGGCCAGGCAGCATTTCGTTTTGTTTGATCTTGACGGTGGTCTCCATGAAGCCGGAGCAGCTTCCAATGAGGAGGGGCTGTGGGGGGGTCGGAGGGGGGGAGGTAGGGCGGGCTGCGGGGCGTTCATCCTCCATCTCCTCCTCTACCTCATCTTCCTGATCATCATCATCATCATCATCATCATCATCTTCTTCCTCCTCCTCCTCCTCTTCCTCTTCATCTTCTTCTTCGCCATCGCTGGATGAGACCGGGTCAGGGGTGTCCACAGTCAAAGGAGCCTGGGGTTTACACACAGAGAGAAACATTGGTTAATTCCCTTGCTACTATCACTGGCATTGGCAGTTTGACAGATCAACAGTTGGTCTTGCATTGCCATGTCATGTGTAAGTGTATGTTGGTTGTGCCCTGGGGCTTGCAACCGGAAACTGAGCGTGATGGAACCCGGACACAGAACTTAATGGAGGGTCAAATAAATTGCTGAAGGGCGCACATATTGTATTTTTGTATCACAATATTCAAGGGTGCCACTTGAGTTCAGAAAACACAAAAGAGATGGCAAGTGAGTTGTGTGGATTTGAAAATCTTCCGAGGGGAATTACTGAAAACAATTATTGAGATATGAGTTGACAAAAATTCTAGGAACACTAACAGAGCAGGCACGAGTCTACTGCAGTGCGTAGGGGGTTTGTTGAGAACAGTAAAGTGTGGGTGTGTGTGTGTGTGTGTCCAGGTTACCGGTGGTCCGCCGATGTTCTCATACAGTAGCTGCACGGCGCTGAGCTGGAGGATTTTGTGTAGGAAGGCAGGAGGCTGGTGAATATCCACGGGCACGGCCGACTGGCTGCCCGGGTCACGCACTGCCTCGTCACAGTACTCCAGCCTGACAGCAGGGGGCAGCAGAAACACAACAACCACACAACAATAACCTTCAGATTTACAGACCGAATGACTCAGTAGACCCAATAAAACATCGAGCAGTGGCTGTATCTCGGTTACAAAGGAATCCATTTCTTGGTCAACAACTCCTTAATAACATAGCAGACATTTTGTTTTATTCTTGTTGCCGTATTTGCGACAACGGAAGTGGTGTACCGTACACACTGATACCAGTGAATAATTGTAAGCGTGACCGCAGGGAGAAGGCCCTACCGTTTAATGTGAACCTCTAAGGCAATGCCCTTCTCCCGGTCGAGGGGCTGGTGCTCGATGCGGACTATGGTGTCTAGGAAGGTGACTTTGATCCGGCGCAGGACTGCACTCAGGAAAGGAAACAACTCAAAGTCAATTCACACGAATCCCCATCATGGAACTCTACATTTTCTCATTTAGCAGACACTTTTATCCAAAGCAAATGAGAATGTAGGGAAAGTCCCCCTGGAGCAACATAGGGTTAAGTGCCTTGCTCATGGGCAGAGGAGGAGTGGTGTTCCCAGGTGGGATTTGAACTCATGACCTTTTGGTTAACAGGCAGCAGTCCTACTCAGCAGTCCAAGCTACAAACATCTAAACCGAGGGACATGGCAACAGACTAGCAAACCTGTCTATACTATAACTAAAAATTAGGTGAAGCTGTCGAGGGAAATAGCTATGAAGCAAGTGCATAACTGATCCTTTGAATACATCAAGTGCACTCAAAAACACAGATAGGGATTCAATTCTTTACTTCCATCCAAGCAAAAACTACCAGGTAACAATCAGAAAACACTTGAAATACACACAACAATTTATATGAATGTCACTCACCGGTCTCAATTGTTTGTGCAAACATCTCCAGGCCCTCCAGTTGAGCTGGTGGCTCCTCTGACTCCTCCGGTGGGTCCTTCAGACACTCTTGGGCCAGCTGCATGCTGGAGGTCATGCAGTTGGACCAGCCTTGGGAGTCCCATCCCCCACCTGGACGTGAACATCACACCTCTGTTTACGGGGCTCATTAATTACTCACAGGTAAAAATGGTATTAGATTAAAGAATTCTCATGATGGTCTTAAATGTACTATATAAAATTGTATTTGAAAATAATAAAATGTGCTAACATTAGTTTATTTTCATAGAAAATGTTTTTCTCTCCTGGATAGGCAAATTATACCTGGGGGATGTGTATTACACACATAGAGGAGTGGGAACTGTCATTCCACTTTGGCCTGTGACTATGTTAACAAGCTATAGTTCTATATGTGACTAATCGTTAATTATGAGAATTTTCTAGCGAAAGCATGCTCAACCTTTTTACCTCTAGGCAGTATCAGGTTAGAAAGAGTCAGTTCACCAACCTCATAATTTATAGTTACCTGTAGTCTCAGTTTTCATAAAAAAACATTTATTTTTTACTGACAGAGATTGCAATAATCATGCAACAAATTGCGTGCTTTTATATTTTAACTACAGAGTGGTTTCAAAAGATAAAGTCACAAAGGCCAGTTTGTCTGCTCTATATGTAACTTACTGGTCCGGTACTTGGGTCGGCATGTTATCTGAAGACCCGAAATCACTAGGGTGCAGTGGTCGGTAACAAGTGCTTGCCAGGGGATTGTCACAGATATACTGCATATGAAACCGTCCACAATCTCCAGGGGTGCCCCCAATGACTCCAACAGCTCGTTAACCGCCTGGGGTAAGGGGAAACGGTCAATGAGAGAAGTGAGAAAAAAGAACAATGGATGTGTGATGTTTACTTAGGCTGTGTGGCTTTGATCGTGAGCTGACGTCAGGAGGGAACAATTGATAATGGCTTTGGTTTGATTTGATGAACCTGTGTTCTTAAAACGTAGTTACTTACTCTGAGTCTAGCCTATCATACGCCCCCCAAAAGAGGTACAAGCAATAACTGGACTGACAGCTGCGAAAATTATTCCGCCCAACACACTGGATCATGTTTTTCTCCAAACTGCTGTTCCTTGAATCGTGAAACGATATGCGATGAGAATTGTTGTTGTACTCGCGAGCAAAATTGCGACATAGTTGAGGGTGCATGAAGCACACACATATAACTGGTGGGGAAAGACAGTTGACATCTCCTCAGCATACACGAACTTACCCAAACATCAAGATGAATCTCCTTTATGACACCACTGCCGTTATACAAGTCCAAGCTCAGCTGTTCCAAACTCAATCGTTCTTGCAAGAAGTGACCAAGATAGTGTTGTAAAAGGTAGCGACAGGCCCGTTTCTTGATTGAGCCTGACCAGGGGAAAAGCCAGCGAGACATAGGGCCAAAGACAGCGGGGCGAGGGAAGGATTAGGTGACGGAGAATGAGTGAGAAAACCGTCCTTTGGCAACTGCATAACAGACAAACACAAAGTGTGCAAACAAGGAATGAGCTACACTGCTAGCAAGCTAAGTGAAGGGGCTAAGGAAGGGGGTACACCGTCGCTAAGTCTCCTCTCCGTTGACACTAAAACGTTAAAATCCTTTGTGTCAGGACCGATGGAAGTCAAAAGTTGCTTTCCAAAAGGATATTTTTGTTGTCTTTCGGGGTTTCAGTTCATTTTGTACAAAATCTGCTTCGAAATCCAGACAGGTCCTCTCTACCGCTTCAGGGTTGTTTATTGTTTTCATACACGAACTGATGGTATGGTAAGGACGACTATGCGTCATTGCGTCATTGTTGCTTACAACCCCGGAAGGGATATTAAAAACGCCATTTTGAGAAGGTAAATGTAAAATAAAGATGAGTACTTTATTGAACCAATGAAAAATTGCATTTAAACCAATTGACCATCAAATTAAATAAATAAATAAACTAGATATAAATTACACACAAATAATACAAAAAAAAACATTATGAGCAAATAAAATTAAGAATGTATGACAGATAACATCCAAGAATAGAAAGTATAGCATGTGAAGGTGTATCAAACTTTTCATATCTTTGTATTAAAAATCGAACTGTTTTTGGTGCAAACAATCTTCTGAATAGCTAGTTTTCATATAGGCACGAAAAATGAATCACTATAAAACTTGTTTCACTGTAACTCCAACTCCGTGATTGCTGTTACCCACACTTTCAAGGTTGATAGTTGTCTTCCAACAATCATAGTCTGCAGTATACTACTTTAGTAGTTTCCTCTTCAGTGATGTTACCTATAGTATTGGCAAAAATCTAGCAATAAGATGTATCACATTACATGGGTACGATTTAAACGGCTATATTGTGATATATTGCGATACTGTACGACAGGTGATACATTGCGATTTTTTCAAATCTAATTTTAGGAGAACTGTCAAAGCATAAGGAACACACCACCATATGCATGAAATCGGAGTAAAAAAGTTAGTTTGTGCATACATTTGTCACAACTATTGTAACATGGTAGGCACGGTGCGCCACTGCCCTGTAACATGTCATACAACACAATAGCAATACCTTTTTGTACAATCTGAGCAAATCAATCAATATTTCCTTATAGCTGTAAAAAAAAATATAAATAAACAAAGGGTTTTGAACTGATGCAGTTGATTACAAAACATAATATTGCAATACTCAAGTGTAGGTTTATTACATCGCTTTTTTAATACATGTAGTATAATACCCCACCAACAAATCTATGGAAAAAGGTGAACACACCAACACTTTTAACATGAAGTGTAACGGTATAAACTCGCCAAATCAGATCGTGTGAACAAGTACTTTTTTCCACCGTGGTGTGGCTAAGGCCAATGACTTTGGTGCTGTTAAAGTAAGACGTCTGCAATGCAAACCGAAAAGGAGATAATTGGGCTTCACCTGAGTTGTTTAAGATAATCGGTGATAATGTCTGGTTTTGCAATCTAACAGAAGGTATGTTTGTCAGATAGTGAATAAGTGGAGGAGGGATTTTCATAGCTCCAAGTGTTCTAGACAGAAAAGGTGTTTGAAAATTATTAAAAGCACTTCAGAACTTAAACCTTTAAAAAAAAAATAAGTCTATAGTGTTGGGTTTTTCAAGATCCTCATAAACCTTACTAACCATATGAGACATCATCCAAACCGAGCTGATGTTAAGAAACCTTTGTAGCCATCAACTAGATTCCTAGACTAGGAATCCTAGTATGTTGTAGTACAACCCATTGAAGCGCTGCACTTAATCCGCGATGTTAGGGCAATAGATTGCATCTGGATGCCAGTGCACTGGCACACAAAAACAATTGAATCGTCCACATGAACTAGATGCGTAAGGCTGTTCATACTTTTGCACCCATCCTTCTTATACTATTTGTGTTGCTCATATTTTGGGCAAACTATTATGAGTAACTATTATGAGTAACACAACATATTTTGATAACACAAAGGACACTGGTCATTTCACTTTATTCCTATAAAAGCATAAAACACTATACAAATGACAAAAAAAACGAAGGTTACAATAACCATTTTTTTAATCATAACCCCATTTTGCACTCTTTGCGGTTAAAACGATGTCACACACAAAAAAAAATGTGTAACCAATTTCTAGCTTACATCTCCAATTAAACAAAGTGCAAAAAAATTTGGACAAACACAAATTGTACATCCATATAGAAAACAACTTAAAATTCTTCACTGAGAACTATTCTTATTAGTCAACAACATAGTGGAATAATACATAATAATAATTCACTTTATGAAAGCGACATCAGGGATCTTGCCATCTGTCTGTGGAAGGAACAAAAGTTATATCAAATAATTGCTGTCAAGGTAAAAAATAAAATGCTAAAACAGCGCCCTGACCCCTTGTTGTCTATATCTCTTTTGGCTAGCAGATGCAATTACATCTGGATAGACGTATAAGATAAAGGTAATTTATCATCTGGTCAGGGAATGCAACTATGGATTATTATATTTTAACGTTGCTGATCTGAAACCACAATCTATTGCGGTGAATGCAGTATTGTGGAGTATGGTGTTACCTTTAGTTGTGTAAAGATCTGGCCAGCTCTGTTAAAATCCCACTCGTTGTCTTGAAGACATCTGAAACAGAGCACGCTAGATCAAAAACAGAAGAAAGCCAAATGCACAAAGAAAATGACAAATAATAATTTGTGACTTGGGGTGGGTGGAGGTTACTTACACATGAGCATGCAACACACTCGTGCAATTATGCCCACACACAAATGTAATAATTGATGTGCCTACTTCTGAGACCACTCCATGTTCATGCCAGACGTGACTGAGAACGCAGAGAGCATCTCCTGATGGGGAGCGGACAGGGTGGGCACAGGGCTGCTGGACGGGGTCGGGGCCGGGGCCACAAACGCTCGACGAATTTCCTCCGTTGTGGCGGTGCGTAAAAATAGCCCATCATTCACTATGCAAAGACTGTGGTCACAGGAGAGGATAAGAGGTAAACGGCTACAGGCTTATTTTCTGTTAGTGCAGTTTTCACTACAAATTGACACACAAAGACAAGGTCTAGTCATTTATTTAATTACAAATTATGTTATCCATGGCTTTTAAAAAAAATACAACACACAACAAGAACAAGACATTACATGCATAATTTATGTCTAGAGGGGCAAGAACTGTTTTTTTGTTGAGGGTAAAGTAAAGTTATGGACAAGGAGGTGTTAGGTTTGAGTGAGGGGAGCTCCTTAGACTTACCCAGAGTTCCCTGCAGGGACAGTGATGAAGACTCGGGAGAAGGCCATCGTGGATTCCCGTGATTTACCATCGACTACAGGTAGGAAAGCAGAGACACCAGGGGATTAACAAAATGGAACCTGCAGATGTCAACATTAATCACCAGGAATACGTCCAAAGGTGTGGTGGGTGGTTTAGTGGACTAAAACAATCGCTACCTTCTTTGAACACTCCGCTGACTGTGAACGTCAGTAGCGTATTCTGCAATCCAAAACGTACAGTATTCAGTTATGTGTGATGTTACTTTCAAATGTGAAATAGTTACATGCATTACGAATTTCCTATTCACTGACTGTATATGTGTTCACGTCGACATTGAACGAAGCAGTGTCATGCTGAGTTTTCGGGAGCTCGTTGAGGAAAGCGACCACGTTGAGCCGTGTGTGCTTCAGAAGACGGAACCGCGTCGCTGTTTCAGAAGGTACAATTAACTAGGTGCACACGCAATCGTGAGATGGTGCACTGGTGGCTGATCTGTCGTTTCGGGAATACTCACAGGGATCTTTGAGCCTCTTCAGATTACGACTGTCTTTATGGTACTCTCCTAGACTGGACCTGTGAGTAAAAATAAACCCCACAAAGTTAAGCACTGTCACCAGGACTAAGATTAACTGGAAGTATGGTTACTGTTGTTACGTCTTATAGGAAGGCATATGTTATTTCTGTAGTATTTGTGTGTTATTGTCACCTGGATGGATTCTGGTTGGAGTATGGTGTGCTGAGTGAGAAAGAGGCCCCTTCATGGTAGGCATCAAGCAGGAGCTGCCTGTCCCCAGAGTCGTAGATGCTGTAGTACCTGGCAAAGAGAAACCACACACAGCACAGGCCAAGACATAAACGAACACACATTAACTCTGTGTTATGACTGAAGTCTTAACCTATGCAAGAATAGTCTAAATCTCTTCTCTACCCCCCGAGAGACATGTTTTGAGGTTGGACCATGGTGTATATTGTGCAGACTACATAACCGAAAAGTATTACGATATCGTGATGTTTTTTGTTATGGAAATGAACTTACTGTTGCAGGAACCGCAGGATGATAGACTTGATCTCATCAGAACCGAAACAGCTGCCCTGGGATTGATTGAAAAAAACGAATTTTGGAAATGCATCGGACACAAGCCATGCTCAAACTTTTGCCTATCAAGATTGAACCAATTTTGTTGTCCCTCAGTCGGATCAGATTATCTCCTGCTGATTACATTGGTACCAAATGCTGATATTTGAATTTTCCTAGATATATTATTCATTTTTACCCTCAAAATAAACAAACGTTTGGAATTTAATCAGGCTTAATCTAGCCAATCTCGATGATTTAAAATATGTCTCTCGATTGGGTCAGCCCCAAACCATAATCCTTTGCAAAAGACACCGTCTTCAAATGGACGTATTTGAGAGGCAAGTAAGTGTCCCATCAGTTGTGAGGTCTCCCTGTTGTCAATCGAATCAAACAGACTGATCCATCTAGTTACCTTGCAGGTAGGGATGGCTGTGGGAGTTTCCACATCAAACCCTATTGACGGCGGCAGATCCTGACCATCCTGAATTACAGACAAGACAGAGCGAAAAGTTTCCGATTACATCATTGATTTTAGGGGGGTTAAATGATTGCCTTTATTTTTAGATCTGTATTAATGTAGGAGAGAGAAACAGTACTGACTGAGTGGGGAATGTCTCACCAGTTTTATTAGCCGGGGGAACCTCTGTCGAATAGCACTGGCACCATCAAAAACAAAAAGGTTATGAATATCTCACAATGCCACGCAGACATCTACACCAACTGTACACGTTCACCATGCCTCAACTTGGTAACTAGCAAAAACCTGGACAGCTATCACACGCTCATTGGAGTCCCAATGTATTATTTGGAGGATTGCATGGCAAATCTAAAAGCACGTGTTCCTTTCAAACTCAGAAGTTACGTATATCTTCAAAGCTCTTTGGGATTTTCTGCTTGACTAATACTATATTCAAATTGAGTGCACAAATTTTAAGTCACTATGGATAAATGCATCTGCTAGAATGCAATGAGAGATATCCTCAGCCCATTGAGTCTTCCATCTATTCTCACGCTGCCCAATGAGCCCACCCCTAGTGTGTACCTACCTTGTGTGTGTTACTCACCGGCACCGCAGAAATACACAGACTTCTGACACAGGAACCAACAAATACACACTCACAATCAATAACTCAATCCCTTTTCACAATCCAAACACACTTTTCTCTCTTACTGCCCACTAAACACGCAGACAAGCACAAGCTCACACTGAAAAGCAGCATAATCAAACAAATAGACTATAAATCTGGTACAACAAAAGGCCCATTCATTCTGGCATCACCATCGATGGAGCCTAACTTTATCAACCATTGCTGGTGATCTGATCAGTACTCTATCTGAGAAAGAGAAGCGCATTTTAGTTGTAGTTGCCCACACAGCTTGCGAGGAAAAGAAGTGTTCCTGAAAGGAGAAGATATGAACGCAAGCAGGGTCCTGATGCTGTTGTACCAAGCCCCCCCCCTACTATGGACCCCATAGCCCCCATAGAAGCTAATTAGGTGAGGCGTTACTCTATATACAACTGCCATCACCTCTTCCCAAAAACTCTTTAGTCACTGAAGCAGGCCATTAGGCTTCCTGCGACATCAATTTGGACCAAACTCAGATAGCATGGTGTCTGTGGGACCATGGTTTATGTTGCATTTACATAAATGGACTGAAGTGAACCTGAATGACTTAGTTGTTTTTGTGTTTATTTTCAGTTGGCTTCCGCCAAATTCAGAGTGAGAGAAGCTAAAACCTCATGTTTTCCTCTTTGTATTGTGTCCACTGAATAAGAATATGAAAAAGGTCTTTCCAGATCGTTTTCAGATCAATTTCCAACAGAGTGAAGTATTGTACCGTCTTTCTTTGTGTAAAGCAGACATGCTTCCTTGTGGTGTAAATTAGCGCTGGCATTGCCTCCATTTTAGGCAAGTAATGGAGACAGATAGAATCCACACCAGCACTTTTTTTCTCTTTATGATGCTAAGATAATGATGTTTTCCCCTCTACCTCTCAACCCATTGATGTTTTTTTCTTCCATGCTTCTTCTGTAGTGTTTTCTTCTCGTCATTGCTCAGTGATTTTCTCACGGATGTTTTTTTTGTTTTGAACGGCCAGTAATCGTGACTGTGCCTGTCTTAGGTTGTCCCAAAGGTTCGTGGGGGGGATCTTACCCGTCATTGGCTAACCAGCCTTCCATACTGGCCACAGGCAGGATGCTGATTGGGTGAGAGTGAAAGAAGGCGAGGGGAAACATAAATTCATTTTTGCTTCGTTTTATCGTTTTTCCTCGGTGGCTACTTTTCTCTAAACCTTTGTCCATGTTCAGATAACCAACTAGATAGCATTCTCTCCAAATGTCAAGTTCCAATATATGGATTGCATTTGATAAAAAGGGTAATATTTAAGAAGAGGTTCAGCTTCAAGCATTGAAAGTCATGTCCCACCATACGTCCATTACTCAAGTAACGTGTTGTTTAATAGTTTGTCTCTGTTTCGGATATGTTCACTGTAGATATGTGGAGGACTATGTGGGATTTTAGCGGGAGGGTGTTGGGAACAGCAATAGAACCCGGTAGAAAATAAAACGTGAGAAAAAGATATATGTAGCCATCAACAGTCAAGAGGAGGCTAAAAAAAAAGCTGGATAATAGACATGATTAATATGAATAATTTGTTGAGCTGCATTATGAGGCACCATGCATTGGAGAGCCAGGAAGGAACAGAGAAGAGATATCCAATGGGTAGTTAGAAGGGTGAGCTTAAAGTGAACGTATGGTTAGCTTTCAATGATAGAAAGGATTGCAAGACCTACACATTTCCTCACTTCCCTAATCACAAGCACACCTGTAGATAAGCACGTCCATAAAAAGAGTGGTAGAAACTAGTCAGAAGGGGAAAGTAGAAACTATTCAGAGGGAGAAATAAATATTAGGTCCATCAGCTCACACAAACACAATTGTCTTGACAGTTCTGACCCAGCATTCACAGTGTCACCGTTCGTATTGTTACATATACACACATGATTCCATGGTGTCCGAAGTGCGTCGCATTCACGCTAGCTCTGGAGAATTCCTATCGCTTAAAGCTACTATTCGGAACTTTCTGTAGGAGGTGCTGTTTGCGTGGTGTAATTATTTTCGCTAACTGTCCCGGAGACCTGCATTTGTGTGCATATTGTTTGCATTCGCTAGAACATTGCTAGAACGAGCCGCCAAAATAAATCTCCTCCCGATTTAGTGATGCACTTCCTTGTGCCATAAAGCAATTCGTCACAGTTTCGCGGGAGATCGTACCCGGTGGCAGACAAAATTCATATGAGACTTCAAGAGGACGGATATTAACAGCGATTTTTTTCATTCTCCCATAGACGTTATAATGTGCAATCAGAAGAAATGTATTGATAATACATTCATACAAAAATGTTACATATAGTAGCTTTAAATATTGGCTTTCCATGTAGTATTACATATTTACGCATGCCCAGGCCTCCTATAGCTGACTGACCTGATGTAGGAGGCCTCATCCTTGTAGGTGTCACATAGAGGGTTCCGGTCCAACCACAGTTCCACCAGCTTCAGACCTTTCAGCCTGTCCAACTCACGCTCCTGCTTCAACTGGCAGATAGGAGCGGAGGGGGGGGGGGGGGGCAAGAGGGAGAAGAAGAAAAAATAAGTCAGTGAGAACTGTGTGATTGTGAAAAGGTGAGTAGAGATGGAGAAAGAGAGAGAGAGAGAGAGAGAGAGAGAGGTTGGATATATCTTAATAGACGTCTTCCACCTGTGTGTGTCTGTGTTACCTCATTGCTAGACAGGTTTAGGGTCTTCAGGTGGGGAGCCTTGCTCACTAAGTCGGCTACATCATCCAGCTTGTAGATGCGGTTGTTGCTCAGGTTGAGACCAACTAGCTATGGGGAGAGGAGGGAACCTCTTAGGTAAACAGGAGAGGGCAGTTTGTACACCTGACTGTCTTTCTTGCTCAGACTGGTGTAAATGAGCGGTGAATTTACCTCAGGAATATTTTCTTCGATGATCTTCACGACAGCGTCCATGCACGTCTTCCTGTTAAGGATCACCTCAATGTTCTGAGACACCAGGTCTGAAACACAAGAGAACACGGAACCCTCTTGTTTGTAACGCCGACTCCGAACTACAGTACGTAGGTTTCGTGCTTGTTGACATTCACCTGGGTCAGTTCGGATGTTGTTGAGGTCCAGTGCTTGCTGGGAACCGTCAAAGCGCTTGGCCATGCATTGCTGAAGACAAAAACCACAGCGCAAATTCTTAAGACCCCGAAAATGTCTTTCGAACCCTTTCAAAATGTCCTATTCTAAGTAAACTGTCCTTTTATGAATCAATAGTTTTATTTCCAGTTCTCACCTTCAGATGTTCCATGTCTTCTGGCTTCAATTCTGCAACAAAGGAGGGCGGGGCGCAGCTATTCATGTGCACAAATACCTGGAGAGGCGGGAGGGTTGAGGAAGGGAACATAGATTAGGTTGGTACAGTTATCTATTCAAATGGAGGTTCGCTTGCACCTCCATAGAGCTTTGAATTCAATGTATTGTAATGTTTACCTTGTAGCCCTCATTGTCTGTTATCTTGTGAGAGGATTTGTGCAAAGCATTGGCTGCTGAGAAATCATCCACGTAGAAGTGAGCCCTATGACCATCAGTGTGGTACTGAGCAGAGAAATGGGAGGCAGGCGGTGAGTCAGAGGAGACGCCGACAGAGAGGGAGGGGTTGCAACAACAAAAAAAGGAATTTGGAACAATTGGCCACCAATGCGTTAAATGTTACTGTAGTCATTCACTTCCTTGAATTTCAACATACTTACTGACTTCAGATGTTTCAAAACCAACAGGATTTTATATTTTAGACTGTGCAACTCTCTACAGTTAACAGTGGACTTGAACTCTGCTGCATTTCTTGAGTCTTTTCCACATTGATAAATGTACCAGCTCATACGTTGGTATATCATCAACCAATAAACGTAATCATAATGTATTCAGGCTGTGCACCTATTCTTGAATAACTGCTTTATGTCCAGAGCAAAATGCAAAAACAATGCTCTTGATAGTAAAAGTCCTTGAATTGAATCAATGCAGGCCTGTTTATGCATTTGTAGTTGTGATATTCTACGACTGCTATGATTTTGTTGATACCGATGTCATTATCGATTCTGCTTATCGGTCCGATTCTTTATCGATTCACTTATCGATTGCTGATCAATTTTATGTGTGGGAAAAAAGTAGGCCTACAGAAAAAAGTATATATTTTTCAACTAGCAAATCAATATAGCCACACAGACACATGCAAACACTCTAATTAGTGGCCTGCGAGAGCGCCAATTCTAGTCTAGGCTAGTGAATGTGTCTCTCACTCACTATACTGGTAGCACACTGACCTGCAGAGTCCACAAAGTTTGGTTACTGACTATTCTCATTTGTTGCTGTTCACCTTTGTTGTTGAAAGTGATGCCGTCCGCGTTGCGGTGGTAAAGTGAATTTGTCTTCTAAATACAACAGTTCTTTTGTGAGACCTTTATGTTTGTTTGGTTGAATTTTAACTTAATAATGGCCAATAATAATAAACTATTCAGACCGCACTTTGGTCCCAGGGAAACCCCTGGGTTGGCACCGTTCACACACAGGACCCGGGTCACCGAGTTACTTTCTGACCGTCACTACTGAACAGTTGTCATGCTGCTGTCATTGAATTTGTTATTATTACAGTCTCTGCAAGCATGCACATTACTTTGCAGCCCTAATGAAAACAACGCCTGTGGTGTAAATTAATGGACATGATTGTAACAGAGACTTTAACCATGTTGGCTTTAACGTTAGCTAGCTAGCTAGACCTACAACCCTGGTCATGACGCATGAGTTTTTGCTATGCGCTACTGTCAGAAAAACACGCCCGGAATCGATAAGAGGAATCTTTAACTTCGGAGGTATACGATTCCAATGGTTTGGACAATTTGGAACCGGCTCTTGCCTCCCATCCCATCACTATTAGTCGGATAATGTCTCTATAGCAGGCTTGTCGTGGGTGTTTCAGATGGACACCTGAGCAGATGAGCTGCCACGAGGAGCCTACCTGGACAGCAGTGAAGGGCACGGGGCACAGGTTCTGCAAGGCCGTCAGAAGCCACTTCTTGTCGTATCTCTTTCCGTGTGGGACCTAGCAGATGCAGGGGAACCACCAGCGTTACAGAGAGTGACTTTGTGTATTACGGGGACGTGTTCCGTCGCCGTGCCGCGTGTGCTCACCGTCATTTTGAACCAGCCTTTGTTCCTTCCACCTCCTCCGTCTCCTCGTCCGCCTCTTCGCTCCCCTCCTCTATAACCTCCCCCGCCTCCCCCGCCTCCCCCGCCGCCTCGGCCTCGGTCTAGTCCGCCTCGGTCTCCTCTCCTGTCGCGATCAAACCTCCCGTCCCCTCTCCGGTTCGGTCTTCCATAAGGGTTGCTGAAGGAATCGCGGGGCAGAGGTGCAGAACATTGAAACCAACTGCTCAACGAGGATTGTTCACGTTTAACAAGCGTGTACACACAAACATTAGAGTAATCAGTAACTACTTCCCCACTCTGTAGCAAAAATGAATACCAAGTACACACACACACACACACACACACACACACACACACACACACACACACACACACACACACACACACACACACACACACACACACACACACACACACACACACACACACACACACACAATTAATTTGATCTCCTTCATCGTCGTTCCGTCTGACTGGTGATTAACCTGTGTTACTCACAATCTCCTCTGGGAACTGCCATCCTGAGAGTTCCCATCATTCATAGACACATCTACGTCAGTGTCCTCAAAGCGCGACCTGGGTCCTGGGCCCCCAAAACCCCCCATGTGGCCCCCTCTTGGGCGCTCCCTGGGGCGACCATCGCTGTATCCCCGGCCCCTGTAGGATCCCCGGCCCTTACGATTCCGAAACGAAGGCCCCCCAGCTCGGTCATCATGTTCTAAGGAAAGGAGGGCGTGGGGAACACCAAAAAACAACATAAACCTTCAACAGAACCAGGCTTGATTACAGTTCCAACTATGTTTATTAATGTTGTTAAGTGTTTGTACAGCAGGCTTTAAACCTCATACACATGTTCTAAGTTCCTTCTATGCTTATCACAAATCAGGTATATCGGGTTATTTGAGACTCGATAAATTGCTGTAGTTGCTCAACGGAGAAACCAAGAACCATTTAGAATCGCTTACCATTAGTGATTCTACAGAGTAAACAGTAAACACAGAATGGTTTGCAGTGGGACCAATAGCAATCATAGTCTCTAATGCCATAGTAGAAGAAAACAAAACCCTGAACACACAAATACTGTCTATTTTACCTCCTACTGAAATGTTATCATTGCTCTTGACCTCTCTCTCCACCACAAATTCTCCGTTGCCTAAGAAAAAGTGGGGAAATCGTTGAAAGTCCTGTAAACATTTGTCAAGGTTTCTTACCGTTGTAGTAGCGACCACCTTCCGCCATATTATTCCTTGGGAACGCAGTTCAAAAACAGAATCCTGGATAATAACATGGGTTGCATAGCCTAACTAGAAATCCAAAATGAAAAACATGAGCTAAATAATCAGAGTATCCGTATAAAACTCGAGGGCAATATGGACATAATAGTACGAATATTAAATTACGGCGCTCAAACAAAGATATAAACACAGCGCGATCTGGGGAAAACTACAAATTCCATGTCCACTGACTTCCGGGATAGGGTGTTCGTGTTCGGATGACGTACTACCTGTGGCATTTTCGGTCAACATGATCTTTATTTTTATTTGTAAAATGTACAAATACAGTTATAACATTATAGTTATTGCTGCACTCCAAATGTATTAAAGTAATTGTCTTTCTTTGTATTTACAGAATATGCATCACAAATATTGTAGATGCGTATGTGTGATGTGTTATCTTTATAATGAATATGCATTGTACGCATTCTTGTAATTGAATTGACCCTTGTGAGAAGAGTAAATAGAGATTCTGCAAAGCCAAAACAAATAAATAAATAAACGCATTGTGTGGCGGTCAAGTGTTGCTGCGGTGGAGCGCTACCGTATATCGGGTATAGCGCTACCCTTATGGAGTTTCTGGACTTTACAGTCACGCTGCGCTGATGTACAGTTCAAAGTCACCAATGTTTAAAGAAGCAAAGCACGCCATTGAGGACAAGTCCACGCAGGTGTACTGAGTGGTTTCATAAGCTCAACAACACTTGAGTATGAACTCCTTTTAAATGGGGACAGGCCACGCAGCCGGTAGGGATTGCAAGACGAGTCCATATTGAAAAAGTTAAATGGACAAGCCCAATGATACAGCAATACATTTTATGTTCATATTTTAAATGACGAAAATGTGGGTAGCGCTGTTTGAATGGGACCCCTCGGGAACTCAAGTGTAGAGCGTTGGAGTCCTGAGGGCTTTTTTAAAAGGTGATGGCTAGCTCAGTGGCACAATGAGAATATAAAGCGTGCAGATTGCCTGGCAACGCGAGGCTTGTTCGTAAGCTAACTTTTCTGGGGCAAAAAAAATAAATAAAATGAGCCTTACCTTGGTTTCCAACATGTGCGACCACTGCTAAGTTTGGATACCACTTTTTCCTGGCCCTGAATGCCATCTTTAGAAGTTTAGGATTTTTAAGTGCAGACGTCAACTTTATTTCTGCCCTTTCAATCTTAGCAAGCAGGTTTATCCAGTACCTGCTAACCATACATGCATTGCAACTTCTTACTTAGCCTCTTCTTACTTAGCCTTATTTCAACTTCGACAGTAGGCAACAGCAGGTGCGCCGTAATTTTGCAGCGCATTTAAAGCTAACTTTCCCCAATATAGCCTATTCACAGCCTGCATTTGTGCATAACAGTGTGTCCATATCTCCGCTAAAGTACGGTATGGTCAAAAACATTTAATTATGTCCAAACATTTTGAGGTATTTGTCCAGTGAAGTTTTTGGTTGACAGCCCGCGCCTCGGTTGGTTGCAGTCTGGTGTGTCCAGATGGCTTAGTTTGGGCATGGGGCTAGCGATGGTAAATGGCGTCACTTGGTGGCAACCTTTCCGTATTGGATGTAATTAATAAAGATTTTAGTATTATTATGTATCACTTTTCAGAACAAACTTTTCAAAGGGCTTTGAGTATGCAAGATTAAAAATAAATAACTATGTTTACAATGTCATATTTTATAAATATATTTTTAATAGGATAAAACTGATTGATTTAAATAAAACAGAAATATAAAAGCACAAATACATAGATTAAAAATAAAACCTGAAAGAAGCTGCAAAATCGGTGTGTTATAAATACTGCGTTTTGAGGTATTGCATAATCTTTTGGTACCATTTTGGGGCAGGTCAGGCTCAATGTGTCTGCCTACAATATATTATAACTGAACGATCCAAAGTGATGGTGGTGTCTATGGTAAATTCTCATTACTTCTTTTTGTGACTCTAGACCCTTTGTAATTAGCCAAAATTTTCCTGTTTTACACCGACACACATACGTCTTTGTAGATAAACAATGTTTGGTAGCCTGAAAACATCCTTTGGTGTATTTAACACATATTTAGCAGATACTTGTTCAGCCACCGAATTCAAAAACATTCTCCGTTACTGTCCTCCCCTCCATGGTCTTGCTCCCCTTCTTGGTTTTCCTCAGCCTGAGTGATGGCCTGCCCTACGGCGGTGGTAAGAGAGGCCAGCCCGACCAAGTAACCATCCTCCCGGCTTCCTTCTTCCCAGCAGACGTCGTGTTGGAGCTCCTTACCACAGGGCACAGGAGTAGTCTTCCCAAAGTCTATCATCCACACACTGGCCTTATTGCTGTGGTCATGGACAAAGAGAAGGGAGCTGCCAATCACCTGTCAGAGAAAATGTATGCAGCATAGTGCTTATTCTTTCAACCGCTATGGTCCTTCAAACATGTTTTATTGTGCAAAGTAGGACTAACTGTTATCCAAACAGATGTTTTAAGAAGTTAAATTTGTCCTAAAGAAGAAAAAGCCTTTTTAGTTTTACCCGCAGTAATAACAACAGCCGTACCCCAGGATATTCCCTTGTGTTTCCCTCCTACTGTGCTCCCTGCTGCTCTCTCTATGTGTGCATGTTTGTGGCATGTCTCCCTCTCCCTCTGGTTCCCAGCTCCACCAACCCACCCGCTCACATCAGCTCACCTGCCTTCAATCAACTCATCTACTCAGCAGTGTATCAACTCCTGCTTCTCCTCCGCTCATCATCAGATTGTTCTTTCTACTCAGTGGTCGTGAAACATCAGACCTCTTCTTGACCAAGCCAATATTCTTTGTGTATCGAGTCCTGTTTAGACTAGTTGTTTCCCCTTGTTCTCAGGAGCATTCCTGACTTCCTTACCTGTCTGCCTGCCTACCTGCCGCTCCAGCCTGCCAGGAGCATTCCTGACTTGCTTACCTGTCTGTCTGCCTACCTGCTGCTCCAGCTTGGCAACAGCATTCCTCATTGGTCCTCACCTCCTAGCATTCCACCAAAATAAAACCTTGTAACCTTCATCTTTACTTGTGTGTATGTGTCTTGCTGCTGGGTTCGCTCTGTACCTCACAACCAGGCGGTTATATCAATGACCGTCCACTGACCTCATGCGTTCGAAAAAATGGTGACTCCTTTAGGGTGTCCTTCAGGGCATGGAGTCTGCAGTGGTAGTCCCTCTGGGGTGGATGAGGGAAAGACGGAAATAAAATGGTTGGAAGGATAGATCAGAGCAGAAGAGTATACATTATATATATACAGTATACGAGATGATAGCAAAAAGAGATGGGGTAAGGTGAAGAAGTTGGAGAGATAAGGAGAAACTTCACAGGTGATGTTCTTCGTTGTATTTTGTTGGTAGCGCATGGAGCTTTTTATAACTGACCAGGACTTGTGGCTGTCCCCTGGTGAAGGAGAGAAGAGCCGCTGTAGCCTGGGCTGAGGTCAGCGTCTTCCTGAAGTCCCGCTGGACACCGCCACTTTCCATCTGACGTAATAATAAATAGTGATGCATTTTCTTTATGGAGCGCTTTGCATTGTACATACAATCTCAAAGTGCTGAAGTGACATGGCATTAGGGCATATAAACGAAGTATTCACAGCATAGCCATGAATAGGCTTTGGACTTGAATTGAATATCAAGATATACAGTTGATCACGCAGTTGTTGTTTGAATCATAAAATATCGCTCCCTGGATTTGGAAGTCACAGGAAGGTCTTACTGTACCAAGAGGCCTTCGATCCGGAAGCCGAGGGTGGACGTAGAGCTCGTCGTATCCTTCCACTGCAGGTAGCGCCACTTTGTCACCCCTTTCTGCCCGTGCTCCTCCTCTGAAGGAGCTGTCGGATCTACACGCACCATCTTGTGGTACATATCCGTCCGCACGGCGGGCTTGGAGCGCGCTTTTGCGATCTCCTCCTCTTGGTAAGTCCTAAGTAAAAATGGGACCAGGCAATTAACTACGTAGCATCTTATTTCTTTCGTATTCTGAGCAACCTCTTCTTGTGAGTAAGTTGCCACTAATCCCAAGATTTATTCCCAGAAAAGCTCAAACACACTCTAAGCCCTACCGGAGGCCCATTTTGCAGTCCATGGTGATGGGGTTTCTGAGGCCACACAGCAGGTCCTCCAGGCGGATGTAGCTGTGGTCCCCCTTGGTGATGTGGCCGTGGTACTGCGGAACAAAGGGCCTCAGGGGGTCGTCCATGAGGGCCCGGAGACACGCAGCCTCCACCTCACTGAACAGCTTGAGCACCTCCCCGCCCCCACTGAGCTGGAAGTTACCTAGACCCACAAGGGGGACAGGGAGACCGCCCTTTTCAACCGGACTTCTTCTTCACCTTATATCACATTTTGAACAACATTACACATCTATGAAAACTTGTTAAAAGTTTTATGTTTTTTACGACAAAAGGGAAGTGTTATTGTAGTTTATTGCCTAACAAAAGGGAAAGGATTGACTTGGAAACCAAATATGTGAGTCATAGGTAGTATGCCAGCAATGAGTATTTTTATTGGGACACATGCCTGGATGTCCGGCCAGCTGGACCCAGGAGCTCTGGCGACGCAGAGACCAGTGCATTATGTTCCGGAAAGTCCTCCAGGAGCGACACTGAGTGGAGAGAACATAAAGATGAACCTGTCCCTTTACTGTGGTTTCTGTGTATAAGAATGAGTTCAGATACACAATGTGATGCCCGGCGCATCATAGACAGTCAGACCGACTGGGCCCGAAATCCAGAGTGCACCACTAGGGCCAGTCTCCTAATTTGACACCAGTCAAAACAAACGTCCACGGACAGTTGACTCCCCTCCCCGGTTACCCGCACAAGTTTGTTACTGTAGTCTTCTCGGCGGTGCTCACTCGCCGCACCCCCCCTCCCTCTCTGATCTCCGTGAAGAGATGCATGCAAACGCCATTCAAATAGGACCGTGTCAAGGCTCTCTTTGAAACTCATGCAAATTCAAGTGAGCGGGTCAAGGCAGCATACTGAAGGGAACATTGCTGGGGAATTAAGTCAATTCAATCACATTATTGTTACCTGGAAAAACAAAACGGCGGCTGCACAACAATATAAAATGTGTTGTTTGGCGACGAAAAGTGTTTCAAACCCAACGATATCCATTTTGGCTTAGGCCTGATCACACTGCTTATTGTTAGAAGCTATTTGGTACTGTTGGAAGACTACGCCCGTCTCCACACACACACACACACACACACACACACACACACACACACACACACACTCTCAGTAACACACGTCTCTCCCAGCTCTGAGCAGGACCCTCACCTTCTTCATGGTCTTCCTCTTGGAGGCGACCTCGTCTCCTTCGCTGAAGACGTCGTCGCTCTCGGCCGAGGAGGACACGGTGAAGGAGGAAGAGGGGGATGAGGTGAAGGAGGAAGAGGGGGACGAGGCGGACGAGCGCGCGAGCTTCCTGGCGAGAACCCGTCGCAGAGCAGCGCTGGCCTCTGTGTCCTCGGGCTCCCTTTCCCTGCCGCTCTCCCGCTTCCCACCCTCTACAGCCTGGACCTCTGCCTCATCGTTTGATCCCCGGCACTTTGCATCTTGGACCCCGACGTTCCCATTCACCCCCCTGGGCTCCCGTGTTACTCCACCAGTCTCTGGGGGCCTCCCAGTCCTACTGCATCCCTCCCTTCCCCATTTACCATCACCTCCCCCAAGCAGCGCGGCCCCTTTGCTCCCCCGCCGCGTCACCTGGGTTCCCCATGCCCGCTCCTCCTTCGGTTGGTCTCCATCCAATCCTCCCAATGTTATTTGCGCGCTCTCTCTTCGGTCAGAAAGCACTCCCTCCGACTTCCCGTGGTCCTTTCCACTCCTCTTTCCGCTCACCCTGTCTTCGTTGGCGGACTGTAGAAGGTCCAATGAAGGAGACAGATCAGACATGGTTGGTGTTGCCCCGTGTTGCGTTTTGATTCCTTGGTCCTCCTCTCTGTCGTCCTCAATGCGTCCCCCCATTCCTTGGTCCTCCTCTCTGTCGTCCTCAATGCGTCCCCCCATTCCTTGGTCCTCCTCTCTGTCGTCCTCAATGCGTCCCCCCATTCCTTGGTCCTCCTCTCTGTCGTCCTCAATGCGTCCCCCCATTCCTTGGTCCTCCTCTCTGTCGTCCTCAATGCGTCCCCCCATTCCTTGGTCCTCTTCCTGCTTTGCCATCCGGCCGTGCGACGGGGTTGATCCGTGGGTCTCTACTCTGAACTCCTCATCGGTTTGAGGGTCAGAGGGACAACTACGTGTCAGCAGGACTTTGAGGTTAGGCTTCCCAGATATCAAAGCCTTTCTCATTCTTAGAACTTGGTCACCAACGGGGATGAATTCAATGATGTGCTTTTCATTATTGCCGTTTTCTTTCAGCCGAAGAAAGTATTCCTGCCCCTCTATATTCTGTTTATGGTCTTGTTGTTCGCCCTCCTTTGTCTTAGTGCATTCTTCTGGCTCGTCTTTGATTCTCTCATCTAGTTTGAGTGTTGAGAATGTCCCGTCCATTTCCATCCACTTGCAGCTACGACAATCTTGACCTGCTCAGCAGCTGTGGCAGTTAATCTCTCTTGAAGGCAGGAGACAGGGATTCAGTCCCACTCAGTCCTCTTCAGTTAGAAATGGTAAACAGAAATGGAGATACATAAATTAAGCACGGGTGATGCTTGTATATTGCACGGCTCAGAAAACTACTGCAGTAATTAGGCTGTTGATAAACCCACTTCTAGACTAGAGAACGGCTTACCTAACCACTGGGAGGCATGTCATTGGCAGGTGTTAACGATTCAGGACCTGCCCAGTGAACTCCAGTCAGGCGTCTTGTGTTTTGTCTTTTTCTTTTGGCCTGTGTTATCCCCAATCTAACCATGTTTTGCATACAGGGACACCACCAAGTTTCCAACACATCCAGGGACTGCTGGCCTCCATAGGCTTACAGCAGTCTGTTGTTTTTCCAGGTATGACGTTCTCCTCACCTGAATAAAAGTTACGTAAACAGGGTCGCTGGGCTAGCAACCTCAATCCTTGCAATTATTGAGTCACTGGTGACAGGAAACCTGATTTGCACAAAGGTCCTGGTTGCACAAAGGGCATACATTCACTCAAAGTCCAAATATGTTTGCATAGATTTATTCAATTTATTCAAATCTGTATTTAATGTGGGAATGTTAACAAAGGCAATGCAGGATGTGCGTAAAGCGTATATTTGAGGTATAGAAATGCACAGAAAATAAGCAAAGCCCTTTGTCTCATTGCCTTTCAAATGTTCTATGAACTAAGTTCCTTTGACCTTTGCTCTATTTAAGCAATGCATTAATTATAGTGGGTGAAATATTTTGACAAGGACACCACCTACTGGTGGTGAAGGCACTGACCCATTTCCTTCTAAGGCTCCCCTCTGTATTTATAGGGATTTAAAGATTAAGATCACAAATCTTACACCATTAGACAGTAAAATATTCACATGAATTTGATGGCCAACACACAGATTGCCCTTAGACTGCATATCCGCTCATGAAACAATGACCTATGGATCTGACTGGTATCAGAAGAGTCCGGTGGCCACCCTCTTTTGTGGGTCATGGACGGAGACCCCAGACACAGTCTTTCCCTCTGACTCATTCACACTGGGAAGTGCAGCGCCCTTTGATGCTCCCTCCGCGATCTGCTTCAGAGACGGACTCTTCGCCTTGTCTTAGAGTAGCGGTTCCAATCTGTAGAATGTTGAGTGGTGAACGTGGCTCTAGCAGGACCAAAACAAAAAAGCCCACCTCAAGCACATGCACTGGCGATGGACTGAATATGAATAGATTTCGATGAGAGCTCATTTTAAATACATCATAGTATTTTTGTACAATGATTCTCTCTGCATGTTTTTGTGTGCCTAAGTGTTCAAGTACCATTAGTGTCCTTCTCTTCTTCTTCTGATTGGGGGTCAGTCTTTGAGAGAAAATCCTTTTTCTGCACCTCATATACGCATAAAGACACACACACACACACACACACACAAGAGAACAACTCAATATTTTATGGAGATTCATTCACTCTATTATGCATCAGTTTGAATGCTTAAATGAGCCAGACTGATGACCACTTAAGCCGCAAATAATTTCTACTGTTTATCAACTTCTCTTTTCCTATTACCTGCTGTCTGTTCTGGGTCTGGGTAGAAGTGGGGCCCCAGTGCAGCCTCAGGTAACTTACGACGAGGACCATACCAAGGAAGACAAAGTTGGTGGTCACGCCCACTGTTGCTGACATCAATGGAAAGTGGAACAAGATATACCTAAAAAATGGTCAGAGGATAGGATAAAAAAAATGGAAAACAGGATTTGTTTTTCTTATTCCTACCTGGTATGAAAAATAAGTTTGTAAAGGCTCCTCGGAAAGTGTTATATAGTTTGTACTTTATAGTTGTTGTGCATGTTTATGGACGCTCACCTAAGGCCAGTGAAGTGAGCATAGATATAGAGTTGAGCTGAATAGATCTGAACCTGGTTGGATTGGATCTCAACAATGGCTCCTATGGCAGGGTTATACTTCAGGGAGAGAAAATACACTTTGAACTGTAAGCCAAACTCCGACCCAAACAAACAGACACGTTTTGTTTCCATTCAAAGAAGAAGGCTGGGACTTAACTCAAGCCAGTGGGTGAACGCAAACACATTTACGAAACAGTCCCTCACCGAGTTGTCAGTGTATTCGGAGAAGAGTTCCACCTCCACAAGCTGTCTCTCGGTCGATGCTCCGGTCAGGAACGCCGGGAAGAACAGCAGCGTTCCCAGAGTCCTCAGCAAGCCAGAGCGATAACGCAGCATGGTCTTGAACCCACAAAGAGGTAATTCCAAAGATTACAGGAAAAAAAAAATATGAACTGGAACCATTGAGGTCGGAAGGGTCTGAAACTACATAGCGAATAACAGTGACTCACAAGGTATATTTAAGATGACCGTAGCGTTGACATATAGCCCCTCACCCCCACCCCCACCCCTCACCCAAACTAACATCCATGATTCCTGCTCTCTGGCTGCTTTCTAAGATCTGCTATAGCTCAAATCAAAGAGGACCTGCATCAGTTCTCAGTGCAGCTGGGGCCATTTACCGATGCACCCGCAGTAAAGGGGCATCTGGGACGACCACCCCGGCATTCCAGACCCACGAGAAATGGAGAACGAGAGGCGAAGGGCGGTCATAACCTTTGAGGTAATGGCCGCTGCGTGTGTGTCAGCACGCGTAAGCGTAGTACTCACAAAGCGAGAGCTGGTGGTGGAGCGCAGCTGCCCGTGCTGAGACAGTGAGAGGCATAGAGAGAGCGGCAGAAACCCACAGGAGCAGAAGAGAAAGTTAACAGAGTGTACTGCAGAGACGCACGACGTGGACAGTGTGTGACAGTCCGGATGTATATGTGTGCTTTTTTTTTTTTTATAATTTTTTTTCCTGTAGCAGAGTATTGAAATGGGATCCTGTGTGTGTATGTGTGGATGTGGACGTGAATAAATCCATCCATTGCGCTGTACATGCGACCACTGCATCAGTGACTCACAGAGCGGGAAGACGAGTCGATGTGCCGCCCCTCCCTGGAATAACAGGTAATTCTGACCATGAACATCCCTATCTCCTGATTGGCTGGAGACTCCGGCATCTCGAGCTCCAGAGTGATTCGATAGGGCTGCCCATATGACATCACCTGTAGCGCGTGGGGTTCGGGTTAAAACAAAGATGCGGTTAAAGGATGAATGAGTGGATGGATGGATGGATACATGGAAGTAAAAAGTAGGGAGAAGTGACTACCTGCTTTTTGCCATGCCGGAGCAGAGAGACATTGGCTATGGGGAAAGAGCAGAGATAGGAGGCTGAAGATTCACAGTCTGTCCTGCAGAAAAAGAAATAGATCATTTCTCAATGTTGGCATAAACCTCAAATGTGTTATAGTGTGGTAACGGCATAGACAGAAGACAGCACTCTATGTTTACCTGGAAGTAAGCATGCATAGCATATGAGTGTAAGAGAGTGAACGTGTGTGCGTGGGTGTGTGTGCGTGCGTGTGCGAGGGTGTGTGTGTGTGTGTGTGAGAACAGACCTGTAGTAGTAGTGTACTGGGGTGCTGTAGGTCGCCTTAGGCATGTAGGAGTAGTAGAAGCTTCCATAGAGAAAGCTGGCAGTCCACAGCAGCAGAAGCAGCGAAGTGAGTGTCAATGCCCCTTGCAATAACCTCTGACGCGCACGCTGGATCACCATGGAAACCGTATGCTGGAGCCTCAACAGCAACGGGCCGATCGGTTCGTCCAACTCCCGTTGCCTTCCAGGGGGGCCAGGGTAGAAAGGAGTGTCGCTTCCTGGTTCCATGGTTGGCGGATTCCCACTGTGGGTTCTGATCTGACAGTTCCAGCTGTCAGACTGACTTAAAGAGATAGTTAAACTTTTGGGGAAATAAGATATGTTCCTACCGACCTCTAGTCAGACGAGATGAGCGATATCAATGTTGTGATCGTACGTCAAATAATGAGTTATTTCGGTAAGTGGGTAGGTAAATGTAGCCTAGCTTAGCCCAATGACTGCAAGCCAGTAGCACAGGCAAAAATGGATTTGTCCAAATCGAACAGACCTATTGTTGTGAGGCTGCATATCCGACCCAAGGTAAAACTAAAACAAAAAAGGTCCGACTGCGTATCTGTTTCAATAACGACGTCTCACTTTTACATTTAAATTTCTACGCGTGTGAAATACAGAAGATTCAATGTTTAAATAACACAGCTTTTGAGTTTTTCTACGGTGTATGTCGTCACTTCTGATGGAGCCCTGCTAGCAAGTGCTATTGGCTTAAAGTAATTTTCCGAGCTACTTACCTAAATAACTCATTGTTGCACGTACAAACATAACTTTGATATTAATTATCTCGTCTGACTGAGGGTAAACTGGATTATATCTTATTTCCCCAAAAGTCGAACTATCCCTTTAAGTGACCTCATTATCAACACAGTATGAAGAGAAGCTTTATGTGGTAAGAGCCATGTCAACTTAGATACACCGAGTTAGAAAAGTAATACAAACAGTAGAAAGGATACAATTACGTCAGGCCTTCTGAACCCCGGTTCTAACCATCTAGTTGCTTTATATCTACAATTAGTCTTGGCTGGGGCTTACTCACTGCTGAAGATTGTTAGCTTGTGTATGGTGTGGTCATTCAAACTAATAGCACCATCAACTGTGATGGGTCATCTCTGTCTAGTCTTGGGACTAAGTAGGATCTGATGAGAAAAATAGAAGAAGCAACGTTATTAGCTGCAGCTTACTGATTCATAGTTTCTGAGACCAACAAAGAATAAAGTGAATGACCCCTTCAACACACTGTTCCCATGAAGGACCTGGACACACAGCAAGTCCATTGATGTAGTGATCAGTATGAAACCACCGACTCCAATCTCAGTCACAAGTGCAGGCCCTGCCTCCTCAGATGACTAACTGTATAGAGTCAAGGAGCAGTGGGCCAAATGTGGACAACACTACACAGAATACTTGCACAATGAGTAATGTCAAAAATATGATTGCCAAATGCTTGATAAAATAATTTAGCTAATAGAATTAAATAATTCCTTCTTTTTGATGATATTCCTCTCATTTCCCCATTTTCATCTCACCCTTAAAAATCTCCTCTAAATCTTCCTCTGGTATGCACAGATTAAATTTGGTCAGAAAAAGACAGGAAACGAGATTTTAGCAAAGCATGCCAATGAACCATGCCCATAATAAATTGAGGATTATACAATTATATTTTTTAACTTTTCATGATAATTGGAGGGAAATTAAACAAAAGTAAGAAGATCAATGGCATTTGTAGATCAAAATAACTTCTACAATCGTGTAATCATATTATAACATTAATTAGCAACTGAGTAAGGAATTCCCATGATTGAATGTACATTTGGATACTGTCTAAGTGAAAGAAATCCATAAACGTTCTCAAATAGTTTGGTTAACTATATCCACTCACCTATGGTCGTGTCCACCTTCAATCTGTGAAGAAAAACAACCCAAATCCACAGTTGCCGACTTTATTTGTTTTCCAAATCTCTTCTTTCGGCGTGCATTTCAGACGTGATAAAACCATTGCCCTACAGTTGGCTGATAAAATATTGGCTCTCCAATTGGCTGTTGAAATTATTAAGCAAACATTGTATTGGCTAAAAGCCTGCACTATCCCTCCCTATACACAGTGACAGCTGCGGACTGCTCCGAAAAGTTACAAAGACACCTCTGGGGAATGGCATGGTTGGTTCAATTTGAAATGACTTAGAGTACAGAGCTTTAAATAAGTGATAAATGTGCCAATGTGATCATGCAGGAAAACATATAAATTAGTAGAATACAATTGCATCAATTCTTTGACCTGATATCATTGTCACTAAAGCCTGCCAAATCAAATGTTGTGAAATGTGGAGGGTGTTGAAATATTTCAACTTCAGTAGGCCTGCTATAAAATCGCCAATGCTTCTTCCCGTATTACAGGCCGTTGTTACTTGGTTGCAGTTTTTGTATTGTCCTCGAAACAATTTTGCTAATCTATTGGTGAATGTAACGAAAATTATACAATAAGTGTGATCATCATGATAGCTACCATTTTCATTTTACTAATACATTATTGTATTGATAGGGCTGCATATTTTCCTCACACTGGCTTAACGATGTACTATCTTTAACATACCCCGCCCACAGAAACAAGCCCCTCCCATATCAACCCAGTTCTGTTTACCTAAATCCTTGCATTGTGTAACCATTCGTCGTTGTTGGGCTAACTCGGTTCATGTAACATAACGCATCACAATTAGACCACAAGCAAACATACAATTTGTTTAACCACTACACTAATATTTGGTTATTTTCTGCTTTACAAAGCGGAGCTGGAAATCATGGACGTTGGATTTCGCCGTCCCGTGATCTTATGCCTGGCCCTGACCGCAGTTATGGGTTCAGTTCTCGGCCTTGGTGAGGATCTGGACCGGCCTCTCATCGGAGCTGCCGGGTCTCCGATTCGTTTGTCGGAGTCGGATCCAGGATTGAAAAAAGCTCTTCAGTTTGCTGAGGAGAGGTACAACATGGGGTCTAATGCAATGCACATTCGTAGAGTAAGCAAGCTTATCTCTGCGAGTAAACAGGTAAGGATTATTATAAACTAATTCGTTGTTATTTGTTAAATCCGTATTTTTTTTTTTACTATAGGCCTATACATAATTATCAATGTAAACATTTCCAGGCCTGTCTATGTTGTTATCGAACATTCTTTATCAGACTGCAGTGGAAAGTGTCCATTTGATGTTTTTGTAAACAACCACATAATGCGACCACTCGAGCCTAGAAAAGGCCTACGTCAGTGAACTAGGATGTTCCACCAGTGTGAATGAACTGCATTATGATTATATTGTTACTTATCAAGCCTATATAGTAAATACCCTCAACATAATTGCAAATAGTATTTTGTAGGCCAACGTATAGTAATAATTAAAGCAGCCTTATAATGGTTGGCCCTACAAAATCACGTCAACAAAACCTTTGTGTAAATTGTCAAGCACCCTGAATTTCCTCTCAATGTGTGTGTGCGTGTGCGTGTGCGCGTGTGTGCGTGTGTGTGTGTGCTTTCTTTCAATGCAGCTAGTGAAGGGCATCCGCTACACCATCACAGTGGAGCTGAGTAACACCCAGTGTAAGAAGTCAGCAGTGCTGAGCACTTGTGAATTTTACCCTGAACTGCACAGACTGAAGGTGAGCACATGTCTGAGTGTGTATGGGTTTATTAAGCTTGTTCAGCTAGTTTCACCAGTCTCATGACCACCATCTTGTGATGAACTAACTTCTTATGACACATGAGGCTTTTGTTAGTGTGACTTCACGAGATTGTGCAAGCTATATAGGAGAAGCTCCCAAAGGGTTTGGCTATTTGAATATTGTTTTACTTCAGTAGAAAGTCAAACACTCTCTGACTTGGCATTGCCCATAACTGTCCCTAAACAATAAACTGATAAACTTGAGAAACCTACATTTACTTTATTTAAATGTGTTAATGAACTGTTTTAACACTTTTGTTGGAATTGTGTGTGTGTGTGTGTGTTTTGTTCCAGACCGAGGTGTGTGTGTTTGAGGTCTGGGACATTCCATGGCAGAGCACGTCTACCCTGCTCAAACAGAAGTGCCAGCCTGCAGGTCAGTGGCTTTTGTGGCTGATGATTGACCATGGTTACATGGTTAAAGAGACAGTTCCACATTGTGGGAAATATGATATGTTCCTACCTACCAATTGTCAGACGAGATGATCGATATCAATGTTATGGTTGTACGTCAAATAATGAGTTATTTAGGTAAGTAGATAGGTAAATGTAGCTTAGCTTAGCTACAATGACTGTAAGCCAGTTGTAGCAGCTAGCATGGCTCTGTCAAAAATGACAAAATGCCCCTTAGAAAATGCCCCTTCAAAGATGTGTTATTTACTTGTTGTATGCTCTGTATTTCATATGGGTAGAAATTAAAATGAAAAAGCGAGATGTTATATTGAAACAGATATGCGGTTGGATTATTGTTGCGAGGCTGAACTATAGTTTTACATTTGTCAGGTGGTTAGCCTCGGTGGCCTGTTAACTTTTGACGGAGCAATGCTAGCCGCTATGACTGGCTTACAGTCATTGTACCTAAGCTATAGGCTATATTTACCTACCTACTTAACTCTCCTAAATCTCATTATTGGATGGACAATCATAACATTGATATTGATCACCTTGTATGACTAAGGGTAAGTAGGGGTCAGTAGGAAAAGGTCCTATAGCAAAATGTTTAACTTTGCCTTTAAAAAAAATTGCTTACTTGTTTTCGAACAATGTATCACACTCACGGGTTCAATTATTTTTTTTATCATTTCGGCCTTTTTATATAGTTGAGCCAAAGGAGACCAACAATGTTGAATCCTCCACCAGCAAACATAGCGAGGTAAATTTCATTTGACATACAAAGATATTATGTTTTGGCTGTTTTCGTTTTCCCTGTTATTGATTGTCATTTATCCAATTGTTTTGTCAGGGGGCGGTGGAGCTTTTGGGCCAGTTTAAAGAGTTCATGGTGAAATACAACCGCACATACAGCAGCCAGGAGGGTGAGTCTTTACACATAAATAACCTATGATTTACATTTCCTGTGATAACTTCATTAAGGCAAGGTAAAAGTATTTATATATAGCACATTTTATTCACATTTGCAATTCAAAGTGCTTTACATAAGGTAAGCAGGCACATAACAAAGTTAGGAACAAAAGAAGAAGACTAAAATAAAAAAGTGATAATAATAATTGAATTTAGTTTAATCGAAATAAAATGAATGAGAAGAATGCAATTGTGGAATTCTGCAAAAAGCAATCGAGATACTAAGATAGTTAAAGCTACTATAGGTAACATTTATGTATTAACGTATTATCAATACATTTCTTCTTATTGTACATTGTAATGTCGATGGGAGACTGAAAAAATTGCAGGTCAGATCAGTCTTCTTGATCTCTCTATATTTAATATACATTTTGTCTGCCACCGGCTACGATCTCCTGTAAAACTGTGCAAACACAACACAGACGAAAGGGGGTGCCAAAATCACCTCTTAGAGAAAGTCTCGAATGACAGCTTTAAGATAATTTTCCAAGCATAAGCAGTTACCTGATCTATTTGATGATGTTGTCATGATTTGATTGTGACCTTTGATCCTACAGAGGCAGACCACCGGCTGCATATTTTCCACCAGAATATGAAGACCGCAGAGAAGCTGCAATCTCTGGATCAGGGGTCAGCCGAGTATGGGGTCACCAAGTTTAGCGATCTCACTGGTGTGTTGCTATATATGTTTGAGTGAAACAATACAACCAATTCGGACGTGCATCAACATGTTTATTTTCCCTGTTCATTGATTTCTTGAAGATGCTAAAGTCGAACTTTATGATAATCTATGAATGACTCCTCTCCCCTTGTTCTTCGGTTGCCTCTCCTTATCTTGGTCTTCCTCTCTTTCCGTGTGTAGAGGAGGAGTTTCGGTCAACCTACCTCAACCCCCTCCTTAGCCAGCACACTCTGCGTCGCCCAATGAAACCAGCTGCTCGTGCTAGTAGCCCCGCCCCTGCCAGCTGGGATTGGAGGGAGCATGGAGCAGTCAGTCCAGTTAAGAACCAGGTATATCTATCCACCTAGTGCCTAGGTAGTGAGACGTGAACTTTGAAATAATACCACACAATATTGTTACGGTATTGGTTACAATATGTTTGTGTGTGTGTGTGTGTGTGTGTGTGTGTGTGTGTGTTTTGCAGGGAATGTGTGGGTCTTGCTGGGCTTTCTCTGTTACGGGTAACATTGAAGGCCAGTGGTTCCTGAAGAGCGGCACACTGCTGTCACTGTCTGAGCAAGGTGACCAACTCCACCGCCCCCACACATACACTCTCATACATTGAATAGATATACACAGAAACAAGGTTGGGGTTTTATTACTTGAATTGACTGGTTGAAATATTACTTTCATTGACTGGCTGAAATATTACTTTCATTGACTGATTGAAATATTACTTGATTTGACTGGTTGAAATATTCCTTGAATTGACTGGCTGAAATTTTACTTATTACTGGCTGAAATGTGTGTCCTTTACAGAGTTGGTAGACTGTGATAAAGTGGACCAGGCATGTGGAGGAGGACTCCCATCAAATGCATATGAAGCCATTGAGAAGCTAGGTGAGAAAAGAGGAAGATTATAGGGAATAAGTGAATGGGGAAAGTGGAAAAGTCCTCTCTCTGAAGTAAATATTTACCGGAAGAAGTTATTCAGCATATATACTTGTGACTCTCGTGCCCATGAATCCACTGTGTTTTTGTCAGGTGGTCTTGAGACGGAGACAGACTACTCCTACACAGGACAGAAGCAGAGCTGTGACTTCACCACAGGAAAAGTAGCCGCCTACATCAACAGCTCCGTGGAGCTGCCTCAGGATGAGGAGGGTGAGAATGGAAGAGCAAAAGAAAAAAAGAGAGAGAGAAGGAGGGGTGAACAAAAAGAGGGGGAAATCTGAATTAGAAATGTAGGAATACGGATCTAAATAGCAAACACTAATACATGCTTCTTTTGTAGAAATCGCGGCTTGGTTGGCTCAGAATGGACCGGTCTCCATGGCCCTCAATGCTTTTGCAATGCAGGTAATATATATATATATATATATATACATATACATTCCACGCTACGGTCATGTCCACCGACACAGGCTTTTAGGAAGACATCTCTGACGGCCACGTTTTGGTTCATCTCTTAGTTCTACAGGAAGGGCGTGTCCCACCCTCTGAGGATCCTCTGCAACCCCTGGATGATCGACCACGCCGTGCTTCTCGTGGGATACGGAGAACGCAGCGGCCGTAGCGGTACCACAGCCGCCTGTTTCTGCGACGGACGCCAGTCCGGGCAGTCGAATGATTACGCAATGAATGTGGCAAGGGCCGATGGAGACATTGTCATTTGATAACGGTGTGTCTGTTGTGCAGGTAAAGCCGTTCCCTTCTGGGCCATCAAGAACAGCTGGGGTGAAGATTATGGGGAGCAGGTGAGAAAGCAGGCCAATAGAAAACCCCACTGTTCTTACACTAGAAATGTCAACTGCAATGTCCCTAGAGTGCTAGTGATAAGGCTGTACAAGCTGGAACCCACCTGTATGTGAGAAGATAAAACAAAAAGTGAACCTGGAAGAGGAGGAACGAGTATTTTTCTAGTATATCTAGGAGCTATGCTTGAGGTGTCAGAAAATCCCTGCATACATTGGTAAAATATCCAAGGGCTGACTATAATACAAAGCCACATTATGCTATGGTATATGACTGTATGTTTACCATGCTATTACAACCAGACCTAAAGCCAGTAAGTATTTGCAAAGTTCTTATCAGCTCATTAACATAAGATTTAAAAGATAAATTGTAATCTACACAGACGGTAAGCTATTTGTAAGCGAGTACTTTATCGATCCACCAAGTGTCCCACTATATAAACCTGTGATATAGGGTAGAAACCACAGGACATGTTTACAATAGGAATCGTGAACAGTTTCTGTTCTTTTGTGCAGCATATATCACAGATTTTTCTGTCAGTTTTAGCCAAGCCGCAGCACCCAACTTGCAAGTCTGGTGGCTTTACTGTTCTCACCCATAGTTTTTTTGTGTGTGGAAGTAACCTAATGAAGTGACAGAAGCCCCAGGCATGGCAAGCTAGATAAAGAGGCTGAGACACGTCATTCATAGGTGGCACAAGCCGTAAATTCAAGATGCTATATGTTGTGTGTTAAAACTTGATAAACCACGAAACCTTAACGTAATTAAACGTAAGTCCTACCAGCTCAAATTGTTCCGCAGGAGGGAGATATAGGAAGGTTTTCTTTCCAAGAACATTTTGGCTTTTCAGGAATCTGATTCAAAATGTCTACTTGCCAGAGAATAGTCCCACGGCAGTTTGATGACTCTCTCTCTCTTTCCCATTCAGGGTTACTATTACCTGTACCGGGGATCCAAGCTCTGTGGGATCAACAAGATGTGCTCATCAGCTGTGGTCAACTAGATGGCGAGGACACAACCATCTGGCTAAGGGATTGACGTGTTAGTCATTCTGACAGTACACATGTGTTTGAACATAACCATATTCCACACATCATCTTTACCACAAACATACCAGCTTTGATAAAGCTTTTAGTGAATCATTTGTTGTGTGATTTTAGGTTCTTATGAATATGAGTGGTCCGTTAGTCCCTTTGGGACGTTTTAACTGCAGTGTTTTAGCTAGTGTACATTTTGTTAAGTCATTGATATTTATTGTGAACAGGGCCCATGGTTGCTAGGGGTATGCACTGTGCTTAGATTCCTGACCCCTTTTATGTTTTCCTGAATGTTACCTCCAATCTCTGTGCTTAGTATGCATATTTTCTTAGGTAAAGTAGAACTAATGCCTGTGCCTATGCTAGCATCATCAACACAAGTAACTTTATTAGCCTACAATTCTAAAGAACAGCTTAACATAACAGGTGTACACGTTCCTTGCATGTTTTTGGGGGAAGACGAGAGAAAGACGCATTTGCATTAACGTATGCATAATTGACTGCTGTTTGCTGTGCTAAAGATCCGAGGTAAATAAAACATCTGATGTTCTAAATCCATTTAGCGTTTTTTGTTTTTCTTTGTGTTATTCTATTTTCTTAAGGTTACATTGTCCTGTAAGATATGCAAAAATAACGTGAGCTATTATTAAATGATCTTGCCTTTAAACCAGAACATACAAAAAAACGGGCCATTACAAAGAAAAACTAATCGTTAAAAAAAAGATTTCCGGGGTAAGCGGGGACGCTGACGACTACAGATCCCACAAAGCAACGGTAATGCCTTGCGTCATTTTTCCGGAAGAGAGAATTGCTAACGTTACGTAGCACATGCGGCTTTTTGACTGCTGAAAACAAACATTAAAAACGTATTTTACCCTCCGATTAACGTGTTACCCTTTGCAGCTGTGGCATTCGTAAAGGAAACAAGGACGTTTCAATTTTTACATTCAAGGTACAACTCGTTATAAACTGCATATTTATTGAGCTAACGACCCAGCGTTTAATATGCTAGGAGTTAATAACTGTCATTAGTTGGTAGCCCAAGCTATGAATTGCGTCTTACTAAGAGTATTCATTGATAAGTCCTATGATGCTACGATTTTGCTGAAAGTTACATGATTTGAAGCATACGATGTGATGTCATGTGCAAATGTAAGAAGACAGACAGTTAGCATTTTGCAAAGGATTTTCACTGAGAGGGCGCTGACGTACATGCGCTAACGTACGTACTGTGACAGTGATGTGGCTGTTCCAGAAGATATACATATTGGGCGTTACCACTAGTACTACTTCAGTAAGACGTCAGGTCTTTATACATGGCGAACTGGCCGTCTTTCCCAGGTGTACCATGGAGGAAGCATTTGTAATCAACTTAAGTAATTATCTGGTATTTCTGATCTTTTAACTGGTGATGATGGAGTGAGGCTTTCTCCGTCACCGATAATGGGTACTATTTTTTATGTATCTATGTGTATAGTAAGCCATTAATGCCGGAGGCGTGTCTACTACAGGTGGGCTGGGGTGAGCGTTGCCCATCCTGAGATAAGCCCTGCCCACCCAGAGAAATCATCTTCCTATCCAATGAAAACTCACTGCTTTTTAGCGATCATAGTTCTCTGGTTATGCCATTGATCATCAAAAAATGTACTGCCTTCCTATTGGCCATTTTGAAGGTGTTGATGTGCTTAGTGCACCTCCTACATTGTGGCCAACCTGCAACACTTATCCACACGTTCTGCACAGACTTGATTGAGTGAACTGCAAAACTAGACAGCTGCTTTTGGCAGTCCATTGAGTGCAATAAAAACGGTTAATAATGCCTGCAGGACTAAGGTCTATATCACAACACTTATTGTTGTGTCATCAGCTACATGTGAAATCTCGTTTTCTACCTTGCCCTGCATTCTTAACCCTAACACTAAACCTCACCCTAGCCTGAAGATCCAAACCAAAATGAGCTCACAAAATTTCCTCATCATACAAATACTCGTCATAAAATTTAAATCAACATTTTAATGTAATGTGTTTTTTTCTTCTTTTCACAAACCCCAATACAAAAATTGGATGCTGTAATTGTATCCCCCCCACCCCTATTTAGGAAGAGCAACATTTTTGTTGTTGCCCACCCAAACACTCCAGATGCCCACCCAAACTCTCCAAATGCCCACCCAAAGATGACATCCTAGCATCCCCTTCCCCTCTGATTACTGCCTTCACAAATGTGCTGCGATATGTATTTCAGTGTAAATAATTATCAGTCACTGTTACTATTTAACAATGCGGGGAAATAGAATCGATGCTGACAGGCCATATTTATTGTTGAATTGTGGGAACACTTAACTAGTATTGGGAGTATTTAGACAATTGGTGGGCTTATAAAGAGGCCATTGTAAAAGTGTTCACTGGAGATTCATTTTGAGATTCAGTGGAAGAGATTGATTGTTGGCATTAGTGATGCTGCGGTGAGCATAATCAATTGGATGACTTGGCAAACTCTGTTTAGTTTCTTTCCTTGCTTTATGTTTGTTGAACCGGCTACACACAGTGCCTCCTGGCCACTGTAATTAAATATTTACTTTAAAACTCCAAATTCTGGTCACCTGCCTCCAACCAGCTTCCTTAGCACTTGGTGAAGTGACCTCACATATGGTATTTGCTTGTTTCCCAGGGATGTTCACGGACTCTAAAACAGACCTAATGGATTTAAAAACTATCTTCATCTAACTGGACATCCCAAAATTTGAATGAAATAACCTTTCGTTCCTCTCAATCTCCACCCTCTATATATTTGAGAAAATGGGTGCCCCATTCCAACAAAAGGTGTAGGTGTGTGTGTATCGCTACCTATTCGGAGTGGGGCCATCCCACTTTCTGTCAGCATGCACAACGGGAACATGCAAAGAACAGCTTCTGTGTGTAATGTTGATCAAGCCTTTTCACAAATTGGTTCAAACAGACACACCCCAGGGTAATGTAACGTGGCTAATAGCAGCCCAAGGATGAAAAAAGTTAGGCGTGACCAACTTTAGCCTTAAGCTTTTTTTTTTTTGCATAACTTTAGATCAAATGTAAAAAGAATGAAAAACAAAGACACTCAACAATTTAATACATTTGTCTAACTCTACGAACGAATGTGGTTAGCCAGCAATATGTTAATTGAGAATATTAGTCATCCTTTTTTTAGCATGCATAATGAAATGTCGCTACTTTTTCAGCTGGCCCAAAAGGCAGAATTTAGACTTCTACAATGTCACAGGCAACCAAACGCAAGCATGTTGTCAAGGAGGCTCTCGGGGACTTCGTTACACCAACAGAGAATCAGCAGATTGTACGGGTAAGTTACATCTAAGGTCAGCTGTGGTTTTAAGACAATCACTTAAACTGTGTATTAAAAACGAATGTATAACTGACGTCATTATAATTGTTATATAGGGTCACATAATATTCTTTATGGTTTGTTAATGTGTTCATTGGGCTAGTCAAACAACACAATGGCTGGTCAGCAATTTATCTATTATAATGTCTGACTGACACCAAGACAAAGGAAGAACTTGACTTGTCTCGCGGTTTGAGCAGGACCACACCTTTTTTGGATAGAAAGACATTTTAGACTGTGGTAAGGGAGGGATAAGTAAATGTATCGGTTCTGGTCTTCATGTACACCAAATATGCTGTCTATCAGTACCACTTTGCTCATACACATATCCATGCATTACCCCTAGTCCATGTCAATATTCATATTTGGAAACATTTTCACCCCCATGCCTTCTCCAAATACGTTAGTTTCCTACTGACTTTAGATTTAGCTTAAACGTCTGATAGGAGTTATATTTAAGTTGGCTTTTTATCACTGTACTAAGGTGTAGTAAAGTTCATAGGTTTGTGTTGGTTTTAAGACTGGGTGAACCTCGTTCACCTATTTTGTCTTAATACTGTGTCTGCCGTCCGTCCACCTGCACCCTTCTAGGTGCTGAGTAGCCGTGGCAACAACCTGCATGAGGCTGTGACTGGACAGGGGGAGACCTTTTTAGTCAGCATGCCCACCAAGTTCCGCAAGAACCTCTGGATCAAGAGAGGTAACTGTAATGTTGTGATAGTCTATTTAAAAATATCAAGTGTCTGACAGTGCATGTCCTGGGCTGATTGACGTTGTTGTAAAAAGGACATTTTAGAAGCAGCCTATTTGTATGTAACGGATGAGACAGAAACCAGTCGGTACAGCCTATGCTAAATATAAGCGGTAGTTCATCTGAATAATTATTTTTTATATATATATATATATATATATATATATTATATATTATATTTTATAATATATATTTTACAACACTGTCCCATCAGTGCAAACAAGCTACAGCCTATATAGTTGGTTTATAGAGCTTTTCATTTCTTCTTGCGCAAACTAAACTTCAAATTGTATCGTCGTAACATATCAAACAACAAATTGTTCCCGCTTCGCTTCACTCTCCACTTTGGGAACATTATGACTTTCCAGTAACTGATCATAACAACGGGCAATAATAATGTGGATCAAACATTGACAGCATGCAAAGATTTTACAACAAAGCTTAAATACATTGGTCACAACACTTCTAATATGTTAAGTGATTTGAGACGACATCATCCAGAAGTTCAAATCACTGGAGCATGGAGGAAGTCTTAATATATTAAGGAACAAAATAAGGGATTGTAGATACATAAAAAAAGGTTGGTCTGACTTTAAGAATTAAATGGTAATTACAAATACATCCATTAAACATGAAGTGTTCTCCTAATTATAGAGCGTCTAATAAACTCGTTAATTCTGTCTCCTGCTGCATGTTTTTCTATGTCATACTACTTCATTCGCCAGTATTTATGATCCTTTAAAGATATTCAGTTTTATAAAATAAACAGTTTGAAAACATTCGGTATGCTTTCTGCTTTACCCAACCGCACTGTAACCTGAAACCGTAATATGTATTGAATCGTGCAATCTGCCCATATTTGTGTGCAGTAAACAAACAGCTTAAGAAAGTATGTGTGGTAGAGCTGATCAGATGTGTGTGTATTTTCCGCAGGCGACTATGTAATTGTGGATCCCATTGAGGAAGGGGAGAAAGTGAAGGCAGAGATCAATTTCATTCTGTACAAAGACAACATTAAATACCTGCAGAAGCTACAGCTATGGTGAGTGTAACACAAAGTGTTATTTTGGGGGGGAAAGTTAGTAGATTGACATTTTTAAAATGTATTTGATAAACCCAATTTCCCTTGCTGTGTTCTCTGCCTTTTCCAGGCCAGAAGAGTTCGGAGAGGAGCTGTCAACGGAGGAGAAGAGAGACGGCACACAGCCGAAGGAAGGGAGGGAGGAGAAGAGAGACGGCACACAGCCGAAGGAAGGGAGGGAGGAGAAGAACTGCGACTCCGAGGATGACGAGAGCGACCTGTTCGTCAACACCAACCGCACCAACTACCAATACAGCGAGAGTGAGAGTGAGAGTGAAGAGGAGGATGAGGACGAGGAGGAGGTGAAAGGTCAAACTGTGACCAGCTCCTAGTAAAGACTGGATCCCAGACATAAGGCTGGTGAACTGGGATGATGTCACCACCTCAACGTTTTCAAAGCCCGTTGCTGTGTGACTTTGTTCCCGCCACTTATGAATGAACCCTTGTGTCCTTGTATGGACAAACCATGACTTATGAATGAACCCTTGTGTCCTTGTATGGACAAACCATGACTTATGAATGAACCCTTGTGTCCTTGTATGGACAAACCATGACTTATGAATGAACCCTTGTGTCCTTGTATGGACAAACCATGACTTATGAATGAACCCTTGTGTCCTTGTATGGACAAACCATGACTTTTGAAATCAGCGACTTGTGCTGCTGGCGGAGGAACCTTGTCGTAATAGAAAGACATGAAAACTGAAAAGGATACAGAAGTTGATTTGTCATCATCGTCAATGACGCCTGCTTTCTGCACCTTGAGTAGGATTTTTGAATTGAATTGAATTGTTGTGAGAGTCCGTTGCCTTTTGAAAGATGTGTATTTTCAGGTAGACTTTAAGGGTCCACTAATCAAGTCACTTGTTGACATTCCTGACTGAAAATCTCAGTTTATTGTTATGAATTATTTTTATAACGATAATAACTGTAGTGAAATATTTGTTGTCCTTTATTAAAGATATGACATTGACAATATGTCATGTGGCAAGTGTTCATTTTGTGTTTCTGTGCAGAATAACTTTGAGGTCTACAAATCTGGACTGATAAATGATTTTCTCACAGATTAGTTAGTGAAAAATATATCTAAGCATCAGCCAAGTCAAGTAAAATGAAATGCCACCATATTGAAATGATATCTTATCTTATTTTGATATTGCTTAACATCATTTAAATATGTTTGTTAAACATGTCCCGAAGGCCTGAAACTTTTAAAGAGAAACCTTTGAGAGCCATTCCCAAGCTTCAGGCACCAAACCAGTTTTACAGGAGTGTGATCGTTCTAGTCGCATGTTCTTTAAATCTCGTCAACATGTTTTGTACATGTTTGTTGTTTAATTAGCTGAACAGCTCTTCATTGTCAGCTTCAAATTGGGTTTACAACCATGGTACACAATTAGTCCTTTTTAATAAATTATCATTGGGTCACATTAAAATATTGAGGAATTCTCAGTCCTTAGCTAATCATAAGCGGAGATAATTTACATGATTGGTAGCATTATAGTGGAACAATTGATGTATTCATATTTTGACCACGTTTGGATGAATCTATTTTCTCTGCTGCACTGTCGTTAGGAAGGAGAACCTGTTCAGTTTCCAAGGGGGGAGAGCAACCCTGGCATAAAGAACGCCTCGCTGTGTCGGCCTTCACCACTCTCAACGTAGCGTTTCCACACCGGCCCTGTGTCTGGTGGAGCTCCGCCCACAGCTTCGCGATCTGGGCAGGACTTCGCTTGTGGACCAATAGGATTTCGTGGTAGGCACAGGGCTGTCCCTCCTCTTTTTCTGTTAAGTCGAACGTCAGGAAGCCCGGGTGGTGGATGGGGTGGGCTTTCATCCGCACCATGCACATGCCCACGAAGACGTCGTCGATGGGGAACAGGTGTACCCTCTGGGACGTGCGGGCCAGGCGTCGGGCTAGAGCACCAGAGTAAATCACGCCCCCTCCGCCGGCATACGCAGGGTAGAGTCCACGGTAGAAGCTGGAGGAGACAAAGTACTTGTTGGTGCTCTCCCTGTTGGGTAGACCTCCCCCTATGACCTCCCCAATCATGAAGTCCTTCAGGACCTCGGTGGCCTTAGGCAGCCCGAGCTGGTCCTGCAGGAAACCCAGCATGGCGGGGGTGTTGACGAACACGTCGTCGTCGCCCTTGAAGACGAAGCGCGCCTGAGGGCAGCGGCGGGAGAACCAGTCCCAGAACAGGACGTCCTTTATGGTCAGGTTGAAGAACGTGTCCTGGAAGTCCCATTGGAGAATGTCTCCGTAGTGCCGGCTTTCCAGCGCCAGCAACTGGGAGACGTCCACCTCGGCCTGGCCTCCGCCTTTCTTCCCCAGGAGGAACACCCTGCGCACGTACGCCCCCTCTCCTGCACCGCCGTCGCTTGCGTTCCCTCTCTTCCACGCCACCCAGCCCTCCTTCCCCCACGTTTGTCTTATGGCCTGCCGGTTCTCAAAGTTTAATGCGGTGGTCTTGATGGCGAACAGAAGCAGAGCGGGCTGCTCTCCTTTCCCAGCCCCACAACCGTTGGCCGGGTCGATGAGAAGCGGGTAGCTTCTCCGCTTCATGGAGCTCACAAACTTCCTCAGCTGCTCCGGCAGTTTGACAAAGTCGACCATGTGGGACTCCAAGTCCCCAATCTCAGAAAGGCTGGCATCCAACTGCGACCGGGTGCCGTTACCTAGACCCCTCTTCGTCTTCGTGAGCACAGGGTTCAAGATGGGGTTGTGTTGGCGATCAAGGATGATCTGCAGCCTGTTCCAGAGGGCTCCCTTGTGTGGCTGTGGGTCCCAGAAGTCCTTTGCGGGTACGGGCGCCACCCGCTCCGTTCTGTTCGTCCCCGGGGCAACAAAAAAGGCCTTCCAAGTCAAGACTGGGGGTACGGGGACCCAGTCAACGCTGGTGACGGTTGCCATGTTGAAGCAGATCATGACAGCGATGTACATGAAGAGCAGGGCCAGGACGATGCAGGGTGAGCACAGGCAGAGCATCACCCGCCACCATCGGCAGTGGATGTGCACCATTCAGCTGGAGGACGTGAAAGAGGCAGAGAATGAGAGAAGGAACAGGGACAGTAGAAGAAGCACAGGGAAATTAATTGTGTCTGTGTGCATATAGCAGTAAACCATTTATGAAATATAGAGGGAATAAGAAGGGTGGAGACAACATGAACGAAAATGATATCAAGGAGTCATTTAAAAAGAAGAGCTTTACCAAATACGTCTATGAAACCAATGGTGAGGAAACAGACGGACTAGAAATGACAAGTCCCTCAATCTAGTTATTCCTTTTCTGGAGTTGTATTTCCAACCGTAATGCGTATCAGCATCAATGAGTAGGCTTAGCTAGCTGAATAATGGCATAATGTAAGTAAATTATGTCATGACATTATCTAAGTAAGAATATGAACTACATGAAAAGCTCCAGGCTCCAGGCAATCTAATATTTACTTTTGTATGTTTCTCAATCAATATCTTTAATATAACCGAAGTCTAACTCCTGGTATGTGAAACGCGTCAATACTGTCCTAGCAGGCACCAGCATAGTTTGAGATCCGTTTATTATTATGTGTATTATGTACCATAAATATATTCTTACCTGCTCGATGAAACAGTTTATCCACGAAAAACCTGAGTTGGCTGTCTTCACGTAAGCTGTTAGTTAACAATCTGTCTCCGTTGCCTCAGCATGTACAGACCAAAAGTCTAACAATTGCGCCTCTTTCTAGGTAATTTGACGATGTGGTTGATCCATGGTTAATGTAATTTCCCAATCTCTCAGGAGACAAGTGTCTACCTGTTTGACGTTGGGTGAAGTGAGGTCTGTGTCAGGCTGGACACGAAGAGACATGCTGAAGCGGACAGTCAGGTTAGAACGAAAACACACCCTTAACGTCTCAATGATGGATCATCGCTCATTGATTACACACTAATGGATTTAATTTTAAATAGTCATGGTTGAAGCTGTCTCGAAATAGACACTACATTTATATAGCGAAATAAAACGTATTGAATTTAAAACGTACATGTCGCATGATACACTTCTGAGGCTAAGCAGCGGTGGACAGTAACAAAGTTGCATATGTAATTCGTTACTTCACGTATCTGTCCTTCACTCAAGCGTTTAATTTTTGGGAGACTCAAACTACTTATGACTCCACTAGTTTGGTACATGTCTGTCGTTACTGGTTACTTTGATGTGAAGAAAATGGATTGTCTACAGATCCTATAGAATAATATGACAATTTCATACTGAAGCCCATAGCCTACCAATAAGGGCGCAGCGCGTTTCGATCGGCTCATGAAGTTCGTATGAAGCAAATACTTTAGCTAGCTAGTAGCTAGATCGATACACAAGAGATCCCGAAAAAGCGTCAAGGTTAGGAAAAGCTACAGCCAAATTATTCTGAATTGTAAAACAAAACTATTTTCTCATTCTGCAAGGGTCACAAGCTGCATGAAAGAACAAGCTTTATTAAGGATCACCGGCCGTTTTCTATCACATTTCTTCACATGAATTGAACTCCAATTTCAGTAAGAAAAGAATGCAGCCACAGAACTTGAGGGTGGACATTCTGATATACAATGGCTAATGGGACACAATTAAGACACACAACTGAGTACCTTGAATTATTATTGAAAGGGCAACCTTCTTATGAGAGCCATTCTTGAATTAATAGGAAAGTTTGCCCAGAGTACTTTTAAAATTGTTTGTCATGTCAGCAACCCCTGAAAAACGACTTTTTACTTTTCATTCGTATGTATTTTTAAAACAGGTACTGTTCTACTTTGACTCAAGTATACATTTAAATTAAATACTTATACGTTTGGTCTATTCATATTTAGCAAGGGTATAAGTACTTTCAGTCAAGTCCTGGATCCTGGCTAAAACCTAAGCTTTAAAGGTAGTTGCAACATCCATTCTGTATTGTAACACTGTAACAAGGTGGTGTTGGTAGTATACAAAGACAGTGGCAAGCTGAAAGCCTGTTTATAGATTGCTGTAGCCCTTATACTCTCACCAGGCCTTCACATTTCTTTCACATCATTTACATTTCCCGTTCTAAATGTGCTTGCAGTTCCATGGCTTTGTTTGCCTAACCTGTGCAAAATGTCACCTACATTACTTATGATGTACAAAGAACTACTTGAAGAACTACTTGTAGAACCACTGGTTTTTAAACACAGTGGAATTCTTGAGAGGAAACATCAGGTTCTAGAGAGACAGGAATCACCATAGTCACTAAACCAGAATAACCTAATAAACAGTATCAGAGTGGTCGAGGGTCCATATAGGAAAAGGATCCTATTAGATGGAACGTTTTTACGGCATACTGAAAGTGGTAATAGTAGTAAACTATTGGAGTCTATCCAGGATCAAGAGAATTCATATCGATGAGTAATGTGACCATGCACACGCCACATTAAATATGTACTTTGACCAAAGACCCAGTGTGATTAGGTTTTGGCAGAATTAAATTACATACTGCCTTATTTTTATTAATGTCTGCTTGTTTTCAATTTCAGTTTAAGTTAATTTTGTTTCATAAAAACTTAATTAAAATGCAGTAAAAATGTTTCGCAAGCTATTAAGATTTAGAAATAGATAGGTATTGGCTTGGTTGCAAGTACAATACTCTAAAATACTGCCATCTACTGGCTCTTGTCCGTTTTATATGATTTTTCTTTCCATCCTATTTTATTTTAATCTATTCTACTCTGGTATTTTGTATTCAGTGTCCTTTAATTCCATTTCAGTTACCTTTTAAAAATTATATTGAAAGACTCGTAAGACGAAAACACTTTAGGACAAGCTGTTGTATTAAGGAAATGGTTCACTGTTGTTTATGTTGATGTGCAGATCAAAACTTTGAGCCCCCCCAAACGATGCATTTATGTTTATTATAGAGATGACAAAACTATTTCAAAATGGTAGGAATAAAGATTTATTTTTTCATATGAAGAGTTGGTTTTGGATTTTTCTTCTTCTTTTACAAGTAATATGTTTTGATAAAACTTGCAAAAAATCTCTAGCATATTCCAAGAATAATGAACATGAGAAAAGGGGAATTATTGCTGAATGTTAAAATGAAGACACTTTTTTTCACTGAGTGGAAAAACGATTTGCTTGCTGCTTTTTCCATGCACCCAACTACCATACCACTAAGACATGCAGGGTTGGGAGTGAAAGAAGGAGAAGAAGTGAGGAGGTGAGAAAAAGGAGTGAGAAAAGAGGAGAGAAAGAGGTTGGTTCAGATTGTGACAGGGGAAAGGGCGCGCTAGAAAAGATGATGACCTTCAGCTGGTCAAACACAAACGTTGAAGAAGTTTCAATGGGTATGGATGTGTGTGCAGGTGAACGGGACCGCGTGTGTATGTGTATTTATTTATTTTCACTGTATATAAATATATATGAAATGTATGTGAGTGTATGTCTAGGTAAGTTGAAAGTTGAAAGTGGCAAAAAGCGAAAGAGAGATGGAAAGAGAGAGAGAAAGGAGGAAGAAGGGATTTAACACTCGACTAACTCTAAAAGCAACACTACCCTCAGTATTCCCACATTGTTGCAAATTCCCGATTGTACACAGTGACACTAAGACAAACTATCCAGAACATTGGGCCATGAAAAGAACAAGACGGGCCTCAGAGTGGTCACCGGAGTCCGAACCATGGAGTCAGCGGTCATATTCAATTGGTACTTTTCTCTAAAACATCTGGGATACATGCACCTCCTGTGTGAACCCATCCTATGGGAAGAAATGTGTAAATCAATTGTAGAAGGACTCGTATAGGGACATGTACTGGACAAAACGATTTGTTTCCTTTAGATATAAGATCCATTATGTATCTATCCCCTTGGTATAGTCAGATTGAAATAGACATGCCGGCTGCCACCGCGGAGTGGGCAGGTGCAAGGGTTGGCTACGTGGTAGATAAGGTGAAAGCACTGCACTCTCCTGTCTCTTCTTCAGCCTCTGTGTGGCGGCTAACACTAGGTAGGAAGCATGGGACAAAGAGGCTAGGAAGAAGGGGGGGGGGGGCGCGGACGGAAAACAGAAACATTTCAGATCATTCCGTCAATCTGAACAAGCAAAGGGATACTTATGTCCATCGACACAGGATGGAAAGAAAGGATGTAGTAGAGTCGCTGATGTTTTGTAGTACCGTCTGTTAGGTGGGTGAGAAGGGAAGCCGTATCAAAGCACACTGCACACAGAGCGCCGCGTGGGCTGAGCGCCACAAACCGTTAGCATCTAGCCATGAGCCTTACCCTGAACGCAAAGGTAACACTCAACCGACCCGTGTCAACACACACACACACACACACACACACACATCACGTACTTCCTCCTCCTCCTCCTCCTCACCATCGTCCTCCGACAAGACCCCACAACGACATACAGTACATTTATCATCAGCATAGTCAGGCGTTACAAAAAGCCCGGCCTGTCTTCAAGTTTTGAGAGTTCGCCCACGCTCCCCTCATGGCAGTCACTAGTGAATGGAGCCGACAGACAGACAGACAGACAGACAGACAGACAGACAGACAGACAGACGTGGAGGGGCAGGGGGGCTTTGGTTCTGACCTGTGGACCGGCTGGAGGGCGACGGGGCGGGTGGAGTTTTCTCTGGTCTGTTGGATGGAGTCTTAGTACTGAACGAGGCGGGAAAAGTCCTGAGACACAGTGCGGCTCTAAGCTGCTGGCATAGGAACGGGAGGAGCTGCGGCCCACGGATTGGCCAGAATCAGGCTGGATTAACTGGATTGGTTGGGATGGAAAGCTCCCCGGCCAATGACTGCTCATGGAAGGAGGTTTCTACAGTGCAATGGCGCTTGTGGCGGCATGCCATTGGACGGGAGGAGTTTGTCAATCAAACGGAGACCACCTAAACAAAGACACTCAGGCCGGTGACCTACTACAAGACTTCATGAAGACCAAAGACCTTACACACATAGACACACACGCACGCCACAAACACCACAACAGAAAACCCTGAACACCTGTGCAGGTACGACAAACACCCCTTTCTTCAAAATAACAACCAAACTGCACCCAGTTTCCATGAACACCACGGCGCACACTCATGGACAGGCAGCAGGTGAGGACAGGAAAGACTGCGGTCTGTTTGTCTGCATCATCTCAACACCTCGCCTGTCACTTCCTTTCCAGCAGGAGAAAAACGAACCCTATACTACTGTGTCAGTGACAGATGTGAAACAAACTTGGCAAGCGGTGTGTGTGTGTGTGTCTGTGTCTGTGTGTGTGTGTGTGTGTGTGTGTGTCTGTGTGTGTGTGTGTGTGTATCACAATCATGTAAACATACACCTTTTACACAGGAGGAATTCATATTGCATGATGATGTAATCATATCACAGTTCAAACAGGAAGATCCCAAATCAGAGAAAACCAAAGGAAAAGGAAGGAAGGTTGGTCTATAAAAATGAGGAGTCTGTATAAGAAAGGCTACAAAAACCCAAGGGGACCTCTGGCGTCAGCATACAGCAAAAGGCACCACAATATTATTCTAGTTATCTAACTGGTGAAAAAATTGGCACGTAATTCTCCTTTTTTCCTCTCATAATGCTGTAAATCAAAAACTTTACATATAAATATTTTCCCCCTATAAAAAAAGTCTTTGCTGTTAGCTAGTAGACAATTTTTGCTGAAATGAAAATAAATATTTCATTTGTTTAGAATATCTGTCGTTATACAAAATAAAAATATTTCTCCTAGGTGCAGGTCTCTAGTCCACTGGTTGTGTGTGGGTCGGGGGGGGGGGGGTAGAGTCAGGGTGTGTGTATGTGGGGGGCGGGGGGGGGGGGGGGGGGGGTGAGGGGGGGTGGGGGATGGGGGCCGGACTCTGTCTTAAAGGGGTGTGTTGTCGGTTTTCGAGCGCTGCGCCGGCAGCCCCCGGCTCTGACCGTTGCTGCGCGTGCTGGGCCGGCTTGGGCCGCGGGGAGTCTGTGCGTCCGCACCGGACGACGACCTGTGACCCGGGGCCGCTAACGGCGGCTCCGCGTTCATGTTCTGCATACTGAGGAAGGGCGTGCTCTCCCCGTGCCCGTCCTCTTCCTCCTCCTCCTCCTCCTCCGATTGGCTAAAGCTCTGGGAGCTGTAGTCCCGTACGCCCATTGCACGTTGGGAAACGTGTCCGTTGAGGCGGTTGCGTCGCGG